>JAHWFP010180446.1:21265-36206 GCA_023313725.1 Lithobius niger | reverse complement strand
AAGAATAGACTTTTCAGAAAATCATAAGCATGTTCATTTCGGGGTATTAGAGGGCTCACAATAGCACTTTGAATTCGAAAAAGTTTTAGGCTGCCATCTTGGAATTTTCTGGGGTCAAAGCTCTGTTATTTACAGTTTTACGACGTTCAAACATAAGACATAAAAAGGTACCAAATACGCTGTTCTACAATTTCCTAACACATCTTCCTTACAAAAAATGCATATATTCGGCTGTACAGTCAAAAAACAAAAAAAATAAGCTACATTTACGACCGCCATCTTAGATTTTAACAAAATGCTCAAGGTTGCCAAGGTGGCATCATCCAGATTTGGATTCGCATAAAATTTTCATATAGAATCGATTGAAAACCATTGTATATACCTCCGAACAAGGTTTGCCACAAAATTGGCACTTTGACACTGGACTATGGAGCATAAAACAGCAAGCTATGACATAATCATTTGCACATCAGCCTAGGCGTACTACGATGTCTTGTTACAGGGCGATCATGTAGTGATGTGCAAACATCAGCCGAGCCTTAATTCAGTGTAACACTTGGTCCGGGGTTTGTATAGCAACCACAGCTGAGCTTAATGTGTTTAAAACTGTTTAAGATAAGGTACTGTACAATTTTTTTTTTATTTGGATGTATTCCAGCCTAATCTGGAGCAAAAAAAGGGAGGGGGGGGGGGGGGTAACCTGGGCAAAATTGCTTCAAGTGTTTCTAAACCGTTTCCAGCTCAGGACCCATTGCCAAATAACATAACCCAAAACCAGACTTAATTGAACCACGGGAACACCCACAAAAATGATTTCAAAATGGCAGACTGTCTGTTTCCAAAAGAAAATCGTAATTTGAGCGTTTTAGACTTAGGTAATGCTTCTGCTTTACAGTTAAATACGTTAAAAACTGTTGTCTACAACCTACAACACGACCATAAATTACGTAATTTTGACATGATATATATTTTCTCAGGCAGAATGGTGCAAGTAGTTTGGCGGTGATCGCCATTGGAGCCCATGGTCTTAGGGCCAATTTTTTTTTCTCTTTTAGATTCCGAATCCCAAACTGTGCCACTTTACCCACTAGTGCTATCTCCTTTGGAGATTTGACGCATTTCCAGCTGAAGCCATGCCACCAAGTGCTATCTCCTGTTGTACAGTTGAGCCCTTACAGTGCCTGCTGAGAATTGAAAAAAACTACAGCATAGACTCGTCAGTCTGAAAAGTTTGGACGATAACAGTATTAGAAAAAAAGGCTAGCACAAAAAAAAAATAATTTCCTACATATTTCAAATCATAAGAAATAGGGCCGTCTTCACCCCAGTTACTTTTTTCAACGGTCCAACGGTCAATAGCATAATTCAAAATGGCGTCCATTTGATTTAGAGCCATGACTGACGCTTGGCCGCTGCTGCTCACTTTGTTCGGGGTATTATAATCGGCTGTGCTTCTTTTAGGGTTAAAAATCCTGTATCCTCTTGCACCCTCTGGGGATTCACCCCCATAAACTCAACTGGTAAGCTCTAGGAGGCCAAACAATTATCTTCACCACTTGGTTCAACTTTCCCCAGCTGCCCCTGCAACTTTTTATTGAATTTTAAAAACAAGAAAACAACAATTATTTGTTTCTGTATGATCTTCTTTATCACTGATCACAGACATACTGAAGTTAATCATCTTTATCACTGACGTTGACACTGTCATTACATTCATTAACATTATTTGAGTTGTCACAGTCACCGATTTGACATTTGCCACAAGCGACAGAACATACTTACATCTGCGTCACGAAGTAGCACATTGTCTCAAATTGCTACTGCTACTACGGAGAAGATAACTCGCCTATAGTTTTTTTCGCAAACAAGCCAACCCTGGTTGGAATCTGCGAAACATCAGTGGTCCATATACCTTGTTAGCAGAAGACCGAATATGCTCGAGCAATTGCATTTGCAGACTATCCTGGGGATGCACCCAAGCATTTTTGCAGCAGCAAGACATCAGTTAAATAAGATCAATACAGCTGTAGCTGCAGAAAATGTTCACCTTCCCTTCTGAAAATCCAGCGCGAAAAGGAAGTGTTCGAAGAAGAAATGCTTTGATAAGAAGCAGCGGCAGGTTACTGACCAGACTCTGATAGACATGGTGAAAGAACAGTTGCTAATGTTCTTCCTGAAAAGCAGTGGTGGTGGAAGTGGATTTATATAAGGATTTACACGAAGAAGTGGATTTACAGAAATCTAGAGGACAAAATGGTTTGTTTTTATGTCCCTGTGTTTCAAGCATAACTTCGCTGTACACGAATATAGAGATTTGTTGCAAATTAGTAAATAGCACTAGGAAACGAAGGGAAGCAGCAGACAAATCAGGAACAATAATGATATAAGAAAGTAGTTGGGCAGCTGGAATCCACAATCCACATATCATTCCATTTGGAATGGCCTCTGCAATATCATAACAGAAGTTACTGCTGATCCTAGAATTAATGGTCACAAATTGAATTCAACTGATAAGGACACTGTCATCAAAACCATCGGGGATAAAGTTTTCACATATTTTGTCGAAAGATTTGAGTATCAGTGGTGTTAGCAGAGTGACAGTTTTTTAATTCTCGAAGAAGCAAAGCCGATTTTACGACCCTGAATAATGAGCATCAGCAGCCAAGTGATGGATCTGATCTTCAACAAACCAGGTGGATGCTGGTTTGAATTCCGTCATACACCAATGTAAATATTTGACTTAACAAACTGGTTTGAGAGTCTGTCCTAAGCCTTATGTTTTAAAATACGTAGGTATCTTTTTGTGTGTGAGTGTGTATGTGCTAATAGTTTGCCTATATCACCCAAACCTTTTTGAGTACTGATGTCTGTATTATAGTTTATCAGTTCTGCAACAGACAACACTGCAAGAGGTTCACTGTGATGCGGTAGCACTAGTGGACACGTGGGCGCAGGTTGGAAGCCAAAGAAAAAAATGGGAGCCTAATCGCCCTGACTAGTCCGTCCTGAAAAATTAACATCAAAATTACGTAATGTATGGTTGTGTTGTATATTGTTGAAAACCTAGTTTTTAAAACATTTTTAAGAATATAAGCATTATGTAATGCACTACCAAATGTAAATTACATGTTTTTGCATTTCATACGAAACTGCCAGTCTGCCATGATGAAATCCATTTTTGGTGGTGATACCATGGTCTGGATTTTGTCTGTGTTATTTTAGCAACAGGTTCTGGGCTGGAAACCATTTAGAAACCATCTGAAGCAATTTTGCCCAGGTATAAATGCAAATACCCTGTACTAATGGCGATCATTTGACAAAAAGACGTTTTTCTTGCACAGAAAGATGAGTCTGTATTATTCTCCCATTGTCCCATTCTAGAAGTGTTTGAATAAGCACAACTGCTGAATGTCAACTCTTGAAAGCTGGAACCAGGATGTCAATGGTGAGTTCATGTCAACGGTTTATCTCTCCTTATTGTAACTGGGACCAATGGGAACAAAAGTTAGCGGTAAATATCGACTTTGTGAGTATTATTTGAAGAAAATGTCAAAATTAGTTTGTCTTCCTCCAGAGTGGCTTAAAAAACTGCCCGAATTATTAGGAATTTCAACATTTTATCGCTTATTGCTGAGGTTGTGATTATTGCAAACTTTTAAATACACCAGATCTTCTCGATTCTTTGTTGCTATAGACAGATTGTATTGTAAATAGTAAAGTGTGAACAGTTAACCAAAGTGTGTGTTTGTGAGTCATTTACTGAGAGGTTACACTATACATTACATTACTATACCAAACACAATTTTCGTTCTTTGACTATGACGTTCTTTCAAACCACTTACCAGATCAGAATAAACTTTTGTCAGCATTTAGGGCTACGTGGGTCTGGGTGTTGCCCAAATTTTCAGCCTTAGCATGACCTTCGTAATACATCGCCATGCTTAATCGTAGTCAGCACCATTAGCGACAAATGCAAAAGATACGGCATTGGATTTATTTGGAGTGCAGTTTTGATTACGATATACAGATGAACCGTGCGAAAATCTACTAGTGCTTATACACTAGTTCAAGAAAGACCGTTTTCCCTGGACCGTTCCAATAGAAAAAGTGTATTTATTGGTTACTCGCTTCTGTGCGATCCATCGTTCATTACAATCAAAGGTGATTCACTTTGTAACGTACAATGGCTTGAACAGAAGCGAGCAATCTATTCATTCACATTCACACATTCATTCACACATTCATTCACACATTCATTCACACATTCACACATTCATTCACACATTCATTTCTATTAGAACAGTAAGATGTCCATAGGAAAACATTCTTTCGTGAACCAGAGTATACACTTGATCACTACAATACGTCTGGCATAAATACAATTTACGTGAGATCTAGAAGACGTTTTGAAGATGCTACGAGTTAAATCAGCTTTGCATTACTTTTAGTACAGCTGGACGACAATTTAGCAGCAGTCGCCGCCATCTTGCATGTTCAGTTCGTGTGCGGTGGAATGACGTCATAACTGTCCTTCGGGTAATGCAGTGGAAGCCGACTGTATTCGTAGTTTGTAGCAGCTGTAATCTGGCCATAATCTTGATACTGATTCACTAGTTAAATTTGTGGGTGAGTGGAGGCCGTGTTTGATTCACTTTTACAATATACAACAATGACCTACAGTTTTTCCGTCTCCAGCTGGCAACATTTTCATCCCCTACTGTTTCGTTATTATTACAAGGGAAATTGTCTGTACTGCCAATCATTTTCGTTAAAGTTCTAAATAATTGCTGACAATGTCGGAGCTTGTGAAAAAAAATTGCGGTTAAGTTAACTATCAAATTAAAATATCTTAATGTTACCAGGAAATCACTGAGTACTTAAACTCGTCTTACTGCCCACTGCCCAGCGACCAATTACGTTAGTGATTACTTCTGTAGAAAGAACTCGTCGAACTGCCCAGCGACCAATTACGCTAGTGATTACTTCTATAGAAACTGACGTTAAGTGTCCATTGTTTACGTACTT
The DNA here is from genome assembly GCA_023313725.1 of Lithobius niger. Taxonomy (NCBI): domain Eukaryota; kingdom Metazoa; phylum Arthropoda; class Chilopoda; order Lithobiomorpha; family Lithobiidae; genus Lithobius; species Lithobius niger. The sequence continues at coordinate 31,181 of JAHWFP010180446.1, read as the reverse complement.
GGTTGATGTATCCTTGAACAAAACCGACCAATGTCAGAAAGAAGCCTATGCTCATCATCATGTTTGTTTTATACATGCGTTTTCAAGGGCGTGGCATTGCAAAACAGTTTGGAGTTAAATATAAGCCCATAAATACATTTACATTTTAGTCAGCGAGTGACTTGTTACCGTCATTTAACTTAGTGGGGACAGCAGTGCACCGAAAATCGCCACCATTTAGTGAGACAATCACCCGCCGCATTCACATAAATAATCCAGCAAAGAAATAATGCAGGTCCGCCACCTTTAATCGGTGAAATTCAGCATAAAAACCGTCTCGAAGAGCCAATGGGGCCGATGCTTCAGCAGTGACATCACGTATTTCAGAACCGTGTTCAGTATAATATACTGTCAGCTAATAGGCCTGAATAAATCGCTGTAAATTATATAAAAGAAACGGAAAAGCATGCCAAAACATCAAAGATCGTATAAGAGAAATAACATTGTACACTAAACCACCTTTTTATAGCCGCCGAAACATTACCTGTTTTATAGCAGTCCCCCCCCCCTCCTTTTGAGCATTATTCACCTTGATGTTTGAGAGTTGTCTTCCATGCCGGGCTCGTACGGTACGGCGCATGCGCGGGCTAGGGACAGCTTATATAAGTTCCAGTGCAGCGTCCTGTCGGCATCATTTCTCCTAGGGCGATCGCCATGTGTGGTCGTCACTTGAGCGTCCCCGTTCGACACTCAGCAGTCAATCCCATTCCTCATTCCATTCCGCATATCGTCATCCCACTGATGGAGAATACCTCCGTTCCTTTCTCGGCAGCCGTTCGGCCTTCCGACGGCGGCTCGCCATCCATGGACAATTTACCTGTTACGGACGGCCCGTTCTCTCCCGTTCTGGGTCCATCTTGTTCGGCGACCGTTCCTCTTGGATCTCGTCTACCTTCGGCGTCCCTTCCAGGTTCCCTGATGCTCAGTGCTACACTGCGTTTAGGGCCTTGCGTTCCTTTTCAACGCTCAACCGTTTCACCTTCCGCCGGTCCCACATCAACATTTTAAGGCATCCCTAGCTCCTCAGTTACGGATGATGCTTCCTTGGCCGATTTGGGCTCTTCACGTCCACTCACCGTTCCCTTGGCATCCCTCACCATTCCGCAGCACTCTGGGATTGTCATCTCACCCAAACAGAATTCTATCTCACAGCCATCCCAGCCTACTCCAGCTCTAGAACACGAGACTATACATGCCATTCCTCATTCCGGCCTTCAGCAACATTTGCTCAGTCCTTCAATCGCCTGTCCAACCTACATTTTACAAGCGCCAGCCCGACGTTCTGGCGTCATCCCCATCGCTCGTTCCTTCATCTACAGGCAACCATGACAACCATCTTCTGCAATATTTCCTGCCTTTCTTTCTCACTTTCCAGCGGAAAGTCATAGGGGAGCTTTCCAGAGGTTTCGATTGATCGCAGTCCCCAGCTCCAATTTCCACTCTAAAGTCTTCAGCTTCTGCATTCCCCACGCCTATTCTCCCGTCACCAGTTACTTCCGTTCCCTTGGGACCTCATGCAGCTTCTTCTCCAACCTTCCCATCTGACCTTCAGCCGTTCTTTTTTCGTCCCTGACTGCTATCCCGACGTTCCATCCCACAACTTGGAACCTGGTCCCTCGTCTCCTACAGGTATCTACATCGACCTAGTCTGTGCTGAGGACATCCCTTATTATGTACACTACACGGTCCTTGGCTCCGTGTCCCCAGACTTCTTAGCTTTCTCACCTGGCTCTCCTCCAGTTCTGCGTTCCCGTCCCATCACCATCCCTCTCATCTCCCGACGTCCTTCATCGTTCACTGAGCCCTTGCCAGTCCCACCAGCAGTACGTTCTCCTCGTCTATCCTGCACGGACATCATCACCCCACCAACAGTTTTACTGTCTCTGTCCCATGCCTTACGTTCTACAGCCGATTCGTCGTGAACATACTGGAACTTTTGGACTTACTCGTTCCCAGCTTTCCATCTAATACCACCACCAACTCCAGCAGTGCAGTCTGTTGTTCTGTAAAAAAACAACAGACACAGAACAGACAGATCCAAGTCTCACCTTCCTCCCAGACTCTCTATACTCTAAAAACACACCATACCGTTCCCACTTCGCAAGCTACAAGTCAATCGTCCCATTCCTACCAGCATTCCGTCTACAAAGCATTTCATCCACCGTCCCATCATTCCTCAAAACGAAGACAAGAACGATGTACCACTTAACAAACGACTGGCCGCTACAACTTTGGTCCGAAAGGTCTCACGTCCCACCCTCCACACTCCATCACACAGCCTGCTATCACCAGTCCCTTCAGCTTCTTGCTCCACGTTCCCTTCGCAAGAACCTGAATCCCGTCCTCCTGCCGTCCACACTCACCAGCAGGGACCACCACCTGGGCTTCACGCTCCCTCCGCATTCATACTTCCCGCGCTCTGTCTACTGTCACTCTCAGTCAACTGCTTCGACGCCATGGACGACGACTCCTCATCCGAAGGATCGCTTCCTGCCCGGGAAGAACTTTCCGTTCCTCAGCCGATTTTTTCACCAAATGCACCTTCGCCACTGCCACGCAAGTGTCCTGTGTTCGCAGGTACAGCCACAAAACCTCTTCTTGATCCGCATCCGTCCTGTGATGGCAAGACAAAGAAGTGCCGCATTTGTTTATCAATTTTTCCCTCCAAGTGGGCCATCATCAAGAAAAATTAGTGTCGCTCCAGACAACGTGCCGAACGTGCACGTCGCCAATGTGCTGCTGTCAACTCCACTGTCCAGACGGATGCTTCAAAGCAACGTTCCTCATCAACTGTGCCCGCCCCAAAATCGTCGATTTTGGAACGACCAGCATCAGCTTACAGTCCTCTACCCCGTTCTCCTAAAAGACCAAAGCTCCCATCCACACACGCCGTCCCAGCGGTTACCGGAACCTCTGGCATACGTGTTGCTAGATCCACCGTCCCATCCTCTAAGTCATTCGAATTAAGACGGCCCGCGTTCCGCTTGCCCCACCTGTGCGTCGTGGTCCATTTGCTACTCCCGACAAACCCCAAAAGAAGGCCTTCCCACCTGCTTTCACGGACGGCACGACTGCTCCATCCAAGCGTCCCACATCACCGGCTCCACCTCCACGTTCCGACTGTGGAACATATCAAACAAATCCCTCATCAGGCATCGTCCCGTTTCCGTCGGCCTCTGTGTTACGCGAGGCATTAACAAGAGGCATACACCTCTCCGCCAGGGAAATGGAATGCCTCAATTTTAATATCGATTTCGTCCTTTCCTTCACCGACAAGTTTGCTACAGAATATGCAGCTCTACGTTCTGCTTTACCTGACCTTCCGTCCCTTCAACAGGCAGCCACAGCTTCTGATGCGTGCTGAAAACGCTGTTTTGCGTGCATCTAACAAAGCCCTTAATAATGAACTTGAATTGTCAACCGGGGTTTTTATTCAATAACAGTGAACTATGCTCTGCTGCGGTCACACCATTTATTGCTTTCTCCCATCCCATCGTCCCCACCGTGGCGTGCATATTATTGTGCTCGTTCCTGAACATGCCGTCCTCATAACGTGCCCGCTCAACAACCATTCCTTCACCTGGACGCCGGTCACCAGCAACATCAAAACTTTCCCCATCTGTCCAAGAACTACACACAGCTGCGCCATCACCTTTGCCGTCCCTTTGCACGACCTTTCGTCCACCGCTCAGCAGGACGCTGCGCTGGAGCTAATATAAGCTGGCCCTAGCCTGCGCATGCGCCGTACCGTACGAGCCCGTCAGGGAAGATAACTCTCGAACTTCTAGAGGAATAATGCTCAAAAGGAGGGAAACTGCTATAAAACGGGTAATGTATATATTTTCGGGTAACATCCACCATTTTGGCCAAATCCAGAGAATAGCTTGCCCCTTAAATTTGCTGTCAATTAATTGAAACAACCACTGCTTCGGTTCGAGTAGGCATCAGAGCTTGTTACCAATCTATTTGCAGACTGAGCCAGTCGTACAAGCTGGATCTATTATGTGCCACAAAAATTCGCCAAAATGTAAAAGATCCTAGGTACTTCGTTGCAAAATTGTCCCTCTACGTCCCAGATAACCTTAGCAGATGAAAATAAGCGTTAATTCGATAATTTCCTTTCCTTTCTCGATATTTGCCAAATCTTAACGAGGCCAAAGGGCGACAGCTACAAAAGAAACGACAACGTTGAAGAGCCTGTCTATCCCATTTCACCAACATTTTGATAAACACATTCTTCGTATAGTTTTGCTGCCACACTCAGGACTTTGTAACAATTATTATAATTTAAAATTCACTTTAAATTTACAATTTAAAATACACTGCAAAATCAATCCAGTAAAACTTAGTGGCATTTTTATTTTTCAATGTTTTTAGAGGCTGTACTTTAAAGTGCATTTTATTATTGCCGTTTACCTGTAACTAAGAGCCTGGGTATGCCGTAAAAAAATGTGAGAGGAGTATGTTCGTTTAGACGTGGCCAGATAAATCGCTTAACAGGTTGGTTTGTGCCCCTGTTTCAAACATGTCAGCCAATTTACACAGTCGAAGGTTAAATCATATCAAAAACCAAAACTGGTAAAAGGGGCCGCCAAGTTCCGAATGGTTCGGCCCTTCAAAGGAGTGATATCAACACACTAAAACATTCGCCAAGTTAATCGCACCGCTTAATAGTTCGAATGTTAAATGAAAACTATAACAATGCTACTTTCGGTAGCAATGTTCAAGTTTTCATTTAACGTCCAAAGTATTATTCGGTGCGATTACGTTGGCGAATGTTTTGGTGTGTTGATATCACTCCATTGAAGGGCCGAACCATTCGGAACTTGGCGGCCCCTTTTACCAGTTTTGGTTTTTGATGATATCAGTCTTTTTTTTTAAATTGTGTATTAGACTCAACTCCACTACCGGGAAGATGTGTAATAAAGTAGCACGTCAACAAGAAATTGGTTTTCAACAATTTGCTAATACCTTTCGAACCACAAGCCGAACCATTCTCAACTTGGTCACCTCTTTATAAGTTTTTGGTTTGGCGTTAATTTTGTTGTAATTTGTTTTATTTCGTTAGGTTTGGTGTGTTGATATCACTCCTTTGAAGGGCCGAACCACTCTCAACTTGGTGGCGTCTTCACCAGTTTTTGGCTTTTTTTACCGTATATTGCTTTGTTTTTAGAGTTGGTGTATTTTTCGTGAATTGGACGTGAATAACATTTTTTTGGAACGATGTTTAGATTTATCGTGCTTCACTAGTGTGTTTCTAGGGACGTACGTCATATTTGGCTGTCCAATGAGAGACTATGCCGACGATACTAACAATGGTTATAACAATATTTTCGTACTTACGCGCCATCCCACGCCATCCTCGTCACACCCTTAGGCTCCAAACTATAAAAGGTACGCAGTTCGTATCGTACTGTAGCCATTTGTCCAATTTCATAGCTGGAAGCCTTCCCGTTATCTCGGTATCGGAATTACCTCTATGGAAATTACTCTATGGAAATTAACATGGGAATGAGCGTTCTAGAATTAGCTAGCTAGCTAGTTACACATTTTCAACGTTCTTGAGGGTCAGAGTTTGCATTGAAAGCAGCTTAGCCGGCATTCCTACACGAGTTAATTTTTGTCAGGTGGGTCATTGCTCTTGATTTCAACACAATTTAAGCTTTTGTACCGCATTATTATTTTCCCCCAAGTACCTGAAATGTGCCCAACTATGCTTCAAGATATAAGACACTGCGCCGCGCTACAATGGTTTACAACCTTGACAATTGAATTGATATTATGTTGTGATGATTGTTGCCTAACTTGGCGCGACACACTAGTGTGTGTCTAAATACAAAAAAATAAAAATAAAACAGGTAACCCCCAAAAAATCCTCGTTTCGAATACTTCGGTGAACCAAATCTATAAACGAATAGTTGGATCAAAGGCTCTGTTTGGTTTTACTGCAGTTATACCCCCCTAACTAGTAAATATGAGAAGAAAACACGTGCACAAACATTTTGTGTTAATACCATAGGTCGTTTGGTCAAGATATCCGGAGAGTCGTTACCATTCTTTGAAACGCACTGTCTGTCTAAGAGGTTTGATGCGCTCCAGGTTGAATCAGTGAAGGGACATATTTGCTAGGTAATTCCAATCAGAAATTCTTACGATCTTCTGCATGCGCTAATTGACATGAGCACAAGCCGGCACAGAACCCTACGCTTCTAGAAAATACCAGTGATGGTTGGGGTCAGGGTCAACCCTGAGAACACTGCTACAGGAGAAAGTCGTGCTAACCATCAGGCCAACTTGCCTCCGCTCAAACAAACATTTCTTTCAAACCGGTTTTCAGATCGAGATCAAACTTGGTATGCCTTAAAGGTGCATGTTCACCATTTGGGTAGCATTGCCCACATTCTAAACACAGCATCCACGTTCCCGATCGTCTGTCATCCAATAGGCTGATGTGGGTCAAATGATCTCGTTTTATTTATGAAAATCACAGCAGTGCTGCCAATGGTGTTGTTCCATTTTTAATTTGTTACTGTTTTATTTATATTGCTCGAAGATTCTGTAGTGCTCCATCTAGGAGTTGAAAAGGCGCCTTTAGGGCTACAGGATCTAGGTGCTGCTGAAATTTTCAGCCTTTTATGAACGCAGAAAGCATGGAATTCTTAAAAGGGATGTTCTTCCCAGAGCCATTTATTCCGATCCACCATATCAAGTACGGCCCCAAAGTTTTATTTACTTACCGTTAGTCAATCCCTAGCAAAAAATAATTTTTAAAATGAGGCGTCTGGGAGATTTTCTGTTGAATATAGTGGAACGCATATGATGCATTGCGCGCTTACAATAACCATGACGTTTCATGTGTGTGTGCATGTATTAATTTGCTAATAATTACCATGGGATCTAAAAGACTGATGCGATAAAAATTAAAATTAATTAATTCAATAGATCGCCGAAGCAAAATTATAAGACACTAACCTAGAAAATTATAAATTGTGAATTTAAAATACGGGAATCGACGACACAATTAATGTGTTCACGCTGGCTTGTCTATAGGTGCAATACCAACTGAGATAATAGCATCGTTTTTCGCTGCGAAGAACGAAACTACTGTCTCAGTTGACCTTGACTATAGTAAATGCGCGGCTACTATCGGCGCGTAGCTGTAATAAGGCAGGCTGTATGTTGCTTTAATACATCGCCACAATAATTTATGACCAGCGACAGATTTATGAAGTTCAGTTTTGATAATGAGACACAGACTAATTGTGCGATTTGAAAGTACCTGCACAAGAAGTACCAACTAGAGTACGTCAAGCATTAACACAACACACGTATAGTGGATCTACGATTTAGACAGCAACCCCCATCTTGCATGCATGTTCGATTCGCGTTAACGAATTGTTAAAAAAAAAAGGCATAACTAAAGGTTAGTTGACTCTTTTATTTACTGCACAATAGTAACTCCCCTCAGGCAGAGATGGAAAACTGCCCAAAGTTTCAAAATGCTAAAATGTAGCAAACATGCTACATTCTTCTGATGAGTGTTCTTCGTGATTGGCATATCATTATCATTGCAGAGATCCCAATTGCAGAAATAAGCGCATCCCTCTATGCCTTTATACAGTCGTTTTCCGTCGTAGGCTAGTCCACACATCGACTCTATTCCTGGGTCTATTTCCATACATCCACGTGCAAACTTGGGGCTACCTGTCAATTGATAAGATTGAAAAGATAAGAGTGGCGTAAAAGAGACAGTGAGGCAAAAGATACAATGATACAAAACATACAATCGAACAAAGATGAAGGGTTGGAGAGATTTACTTCTCACCCGTTTTGAAGCTCAGTCCTCTTATAACAATACAGCACGGCGAGATCGCAACAATGAACGAGGACGAGGAGTGCTGGCATCCTGGATCCCAGCAATCCACGTGAATCCCAGCCCCCGTTTGTGTTAAATGAAAAGTGGAAGAAAAACAAATTTAATAAATTTACTGAAACAAATAAAAAAAACATAACGTTCAAGTTAGTCACAACATTTCAACTGCTGCTTTACAAACGTTGGTTTCCATTAAATGACAAAACGAATGAAGCAACCGAATATAATCAATTAAATGGATCAGTTTTTGAAAACAACACCACCTCAAACGTCAAAAAAATCGTTCACGAATTCGTGTTAATTACAACATTGCAACCGCTTTCAAACTTAAACTCTGCTCTTTTCGTTGCGTGTAGCATTGCGTTTCAACGAATATTTTACACAAGTTTTCTTCTGGCTAAACGCAACAATGTATTCCACACGCGCTCACTTGCGCTCAACAATGTACATCGGACTCATAGCTTCAAAACGGGCGAAGAGGATATGGCCCGCTTTCCTCATGCTGGAATCCAACAATATGCGCGCCCTCGACATTGTTAGATTCCAGCACTCGGAAAGCGGGCGATATCCTACACGAGAGCAGTGGTGCATATACCCCCCCCCCCCCCAATACAAATGCCCCCCAGTTTAAAAATGGGATACCTATATTTCCGACTTGAACTAGCGGTTGGGGTGTCACCTCCACCCCCTCAACCCCCCCCCCCCCCCCACCCGCACACAAACACTTTCGGCCATGTTATTTTCACACACTTTATTTCTATCCCATCATAATAGCCGGGTGCTGCAACAGCATCTACTGTTCTGTTTCGTTTCAATCAATAGTCAACCGTGCATAAAATTGTTGACTAAAGCATATTTTTGTATTGTATTTTTCTGGATTAGTGTTGCGTTGACTGTTGACGGGTTAAGTTGTGTTGTTGTTCCATAATAAATACATCTATATCCCCTCCAACTGCTCCTGACCCCTCTTCTCCCATCTGGGCACCACTGCGAGAGTTTGAGACTCCAGGAACTTCCTATGTAGACCTAAGGAGAAAATTTAAGTTTAACAGATGTGCCTAGAGGGCGTAAGGGTGTTGTAGTTTGTCTGATCATTTCGTGTCTGAAGGAACTAAACTGCTTTGCTTATGGAGAGCAGGCATATTTTCGGCTGGGGCCTGTAGCCAGAACCCGCCCCGGTAGTGCAGTGGTTAGAGCGTGGCTAGTCCTGGGTTCGAGTCCCAGTCGGAGCAGTTGTCTTTTCTTTCTTTCTCAGACTAGTGTACTGTGTATCCTCACAATGCCAGTCTTTAATGCAGACTGCTTGCTTCGTTTACCCTTTACTTGTGATTTCTTCTTTATACACATAATCTGTATTTTTACGTGTAATTGCATCGCTAATAGAGATAAAACAAAAATAGGCTTAATTATACATGACAACTTCTAGCAGAGTGTAAACTAACTGATGTCAAATATCCTAGCATATAATTATGGAAAAAATAATCCAGATATTAACTGTGTTCCCTCTATTAACTGTGTTCCCTCTATAACTTATCCCTCTACAACCCTAGCCCAAGCCATCAAGAAATCCATTAAGGACGCAGTTAACCAATCTAGTTTTACTAGCTATAGGCTAGTTTTGAGGCCGACAGTGACAGTATTATAACCGTGATAAGGTCCATCGACCAACCTACGTCAATTGCTATCAGTGACTTCGTTTCGTCAAAAGAATTCTGATGGATGAAACACTTTACACATTGCCCTTGAATCTAACCCTCATTATTGTATGTTTCGTTGCACCATGTATGTACTGCAAACCGCACCTTGAAGCAGATTAGTATATACGACTAAGTTGTACAGCATGGCTGCTGAAAGCACTGCCAATTCGGTTGCTTAGAACTGCTGCCGATTTCTGTCATTTAAGGGCGTTACTTACTGCCCAAAAGAATGCTAACTGGGGTGCTGCCGCTCTTTACCCCCATGTGACATGATCACCCCACTCAAATTCATGGCTCAAGGTAATCA
>JAHWFP010180446.1:0-16265 GCA_023313725.1 Lithobius niger | reverse complement strand
CCTCTGCGAGAAATCCGACACTGTTAGGCATCGACATTTGAATGTGGTTCATTAGTGTTACGCCAAATGGTTTGAAAAAGACGTTAACTAATAGTTACCTTCCTTTTCATAAAAACTTAGCTAGCTGTTGTCAGCACGCCGCTCTAGTGGAGGCCATGTTGTCACACTGCCCTGTTTGTTGTGGCATTGGCGTTTGTGTCTGTTGAGGCCCAAAGTTTTCCCGTCAACAATAAATGTAGTAATATTTCGTTTGTTACTGATTGTTACTATGTTTCCGACAATGTCATTCAGATTGATGATCACTCATTGTTTTTCAATGATATCGTGCAAATAATGAAACATGATCGCCCTTTTTCATTCGTGTCCGTTTAATTTCCTACGTTTGGATTGGTTGTCATAATGATCCCTAGCTCCGTTAATCGTCATGATCGCCTATACTACGTCATAATCCAATTATATTATAATTTTCACGGTTATTTTCACGAAAGAGCGGCCAATGATCAACACTCAGCTAGTGTTTTTATTCCACAGTAATGGCTGCTCCTGGTGTTGTATTTCAACTGAACAAACTGTCGCTTGGCTGCATAGGTCACGTGATTGCTTTGAGTCGCCTATTTTTACTAGTATAAGCAACGTCGTTCTCGCGTTGCAAATGGATGGCAAGGACCTGGTAGCCACTGACTGCCATCCGATGTTAAAACTAAAAAATTATAAATTACAAAAGTTAAAGAATTTAAAAGTTTGAAACGGAGACGATGACTCGGCTGCAGAGGAAGGGCTGATAGTATCGGGTTAGGGTCGCGAATGCCTTACCACCAAGGTTAGACCTACCAGGGACACAGTGGTCCCCGATAACATCGCCAAACGAGCGGAACAAGTGGGGGGAAACCCCGGGTATAATTGTCAATGTTTCTTAAAAAATAATAGTAAAATAATGCAAATACAATAATCGTAGGTTAAAGCTTGGCCAAAACCAATTGTCAACCTTAATAAAGATAATAAAAATAAAGCGAAGTAAAAACATATGTTGTGATGTTACAACCTGATTAACACACAGCATAAGTAAAACATGATGGTTTAAAACAAAAGATATAGAACAAGCAGTTATTAGAAATAAAATGCGCACCGAGCAGAGCTGCCGCACACACCAAGGATCAAGCTCGACAAAACCCTGAGAGGTCTACCCTCCTGACCAATTTCCTAAAGCTGGCCAGAGAAGGTGCCATGACAACTTCCCATGGCAAATGGTTCCAAGGATCCACAACACGATTAAAAAAGAAAAAATTACGGGCATCAGTCCTAGAGCGATCGACCACCAACCTCAGTGGATGGCCTCTAGTCCTCTCACAACCACGAATAACAAAAAACTGCCGGGCATCAACATCAAACAAGTTATTTAAAAGCCCATATGTGAGTGAGAGGTCGGCGATCAACCTGCGATTTTCAAGTGTTGCTAGATTCAGATGGTTAAGATGCTCATTGTATGATTTGTGATAAAGGCCTGGGAGCAATTTCGTAAACATACGCTGGACAGATTCGATCAACACAATATCCTTGATCAGGTAGGGTCACCAGACTGGAGAGGCATATTCCAAGAGGGGCCTTACACATGTCCTAAAAGCACGGACAAGAACGGTAACATCATGCGATTTAAAACACCGTCGGATCAGTATCGCTTGGGTACGGGCAGCTTTCACGATCACGTTAATGTGTGTGGAGCTCTTCATATCACCAGTCAAGGAAACCCCAAGGTCCCTATAAAAACATTCGTTTTCAAGGGTACAATTACCAATGGAATAACTGAAATTCTTATTATTTCTACTGAGGTGCAGAGTCTTGCATTTAGTAGCCGAGATAGGTAGTTGCTGTTCCTCAGACCATTTCTCAATGTGGGCAATGGCTGTGCGTAGAACATGATGGTCATGCAGGTCCGTAACAACCTTACATAGCTTCACATCATCAGCAAATTTCAGGATATTAATTTCTGGGATATGTGTTGTCAGATCATTTATATAAATGACTAACAGTAGCAGGCTTAGAACTGAACCCTGAGGTACCCCAGTTATATTTACCACTTGGACCCGCTGTTGTCGGTTAAGAAGGAATGAGTTCCAAGCCATTGCATGAGATTATTGTTAAACCCACACAATGCTAATTTGAAAAATAACTTCTCATAAACATGCGAATCGAAAGCCTTCGCAAAGTCGATGAAGACAATATCGACTGGCTTATGATCATCCACAACCCTAGTCCAATGATCCATACAATGTAGGAGTTTGAGGGTAGTGCTCCTACCTGGAACAAAACCGTACTGGTCGGAATTTAGAATTATTTTCATTTAGATGGTTGAACATGTGGTCGCGAATTATACGCTCAAGTACCTTGCACGGAACACAAGTGAGAGATATCGGTCTGTAATTCTTCGGATTTACAGAATCACCTTTTTTATATAGTGGAATAACTTTAGCGGATTTCCAAAGATCTGGAATACTGTTAGCACACAAAGAACGTTTGAAGATCATGGTTAATGGAAGGCAAAGTTCATTTTTTAATTCTTTATAGAAGTGTGAAGAGAAACCATCCGGTCCAAGGGCAAAACTATTCTTGAGAGATCCAAGGATCCTGTAGACTAATGAGGAAGTAAACCGGATATTTGCGCAAAGTGAGACATTATGGTTGACCGTAACTCCAATGAGAACAAGCACATTATCTTTAACAAATTACTGGCAAACAATGAATTAAAGACATTAGCCTTGTCCAAGTCTGATAAAAAGACTCTAGAATCCTTATTTAAGGGGGAATGGACCTTTTGCGCTCGTTTGCAGCCTAACATGGTTATAGAAAGCATTAAGTGAACCATTGTTGAGGATTCTTTTTTCCCGCTAGATCTCAAGATTTAACGTGCACTTAGCCATCTCCCTCTTGCAAGTGTTATATTTGTCTTTAGCCACTGCATACCTAGTGACCCGGTACTGTTTCCACAACCGGAGTTTTTTCACGTCAACAATGTGATTACTTTGGGGCAGTGGTGGTTTTTTGGCCTTCTAGATATAGATTTTCAGTCATCGACTGCCCTGCAGATCAACCCGTGAAAGACAACCCACAGTTCATTGATGTCCTAAATTGGTGACATCTGCCTATGCCAGTCAAAGTCAGCCAATACCTGGTGCAGCATGTAAAAATTATTTTTTTCTGTCGGAGAGACTTCTGTAGTATTTGCTACATTAAAGTTAAGACTACAGGTGACCATTTGGTGATCACTACCACCAAAATTGTCAATTACCTCGATCTCACTCACCATACGCTCACCATCCACTAGGATAAGATCTAAAATTCAATCCCCCCTAGGCGGCTCCTCAACAAGCTGCTGCAGACCAAGCTTGGATACGCAGGTAAAAAAAATATTCTGAACCGAGTTTGCAGAACAACTCTGACTCCATTTTACACAGGACAAATTAGGTTTGTCATTGCTAAAATTTGCCTGCAAAAAATTACACATATCTAAAATTTTATGTTCGTCTATGCCATTTGAGATGTAGGTCAGCACAATTCGCAGCTGGCCCGTTCCCAAGTCAATCGACAACGCCTCAGTCGATCCTGTGTGGAGCCATCTGACGTAGGCCAACCCAGCACGAAGAACAATTGCCACGCCCCCACCTCTACTGCCACGATCACGACGCAAAACAATATACGATAACCGCCTCACCAGCATACTGTCAGTGACTGTATCATCAAGCCAACTCTCGGTAGCAAATATTAGGCCGAATTTATCGGACAGCAGGAGGACATGAAAAAGACGATGGGTTGTTCAAACTTTGAGCATTAAGCATGATGCATCGAAGTCCCTTTTTGCAAGTTATGATGTCTGCTTGCCTGAACACATATGAAGAATGAATCTTAGAAAGATGTGACACAGTAGGCACGCAACACAAATGCTTGACCGACAAATGCCCAGTTACACATACTCGTTTCCCCCACATGCATTACCAAGACTTGGATCACCTACAAACAGAGAAGCCCGCAAACAGTTTTGGAGCATACATTTTTCTTTTTTAGTAAGGTGAATTCCGTCACGTGCAAAGTTTTGGTTGTTTTTAAGAAGACAATCAGAAGCATCCACAAATTGATGATTCCTCATCTTGCACACACACTTCAGCAGTTCATTGCATTTGTTAATAAAAGTTGTAGGTATGCCTTGTCTAGATGCATTACCTAGTCTTGGAAGAATGCCAGTGACAATTATGATAGCAGAAGGGCATTGCTGCGCAATTAAGGTTATCACCCGTGAGATTTTTGAGACAATATTCTCTGTTGAACCAGATTGAATGTTATTTGCACTAATACAAAATATAACACATGGCGATTCCGAGGTAGTCTGAAGCATATTCGGCATCCATGACTTGAAATCTTGAATGGTCGCGCCTGGTCTTGTCCAAGTCTTGGATCCATTTATACACGCCAAGCAACCATTGTGTACGTGCGAGTCTCCTACAATAATGACTTCAGAATGTGGGTTTGACATCTGAATATTCATATCATCGACATTCATATGCATTCAGGTACTAGTAGCCGGATTGGTTAAATTTGTTCAATCTTGACAGGGTGTTAGGAGATACTCTCGTCTCGGTTTGTGTAGGTTGATTGTCCTGATCCACTGGAGGAGGACTGGATTCCCACACAACCGGGCCTTTTAAACCCTTGGCTGGCTTAGTCCGTGGTTTGCACTTTCTGACAGTGATGTTGGGGTGAAGAATGTCAGTTGTTGGTGGATGTAGACATCGAACTTGACTTGGCCATCAACGTGTGCTGTCAGTAACTGGACCTCGCCTGTTGACTGGCTACTAAGTATGTTGTGACAACAATATTTTCACCTGATGCTGCAAGTTTGCGCTCGTTATTATTGTTGTCGTTGTTAGTTCATCAATTTTACCACTAAGTTTTACACAGGTTGCAGTCATCAATTCTTCGAAATTCGTTATTCTCATGTCAATAAATTTGCAGATCGTTGCTGTATGTTTCAATACAACATTTTCGAAACTCGACATTAGATTTTTGGCGTTCAGGTCAACCAAGTCGTGAATTTTCTCCATGGCATTGAGCTCAGGATAGGTTTTTCAAAGGACGTGAGGTTTTCCGTAGCATCATATTTTCCAGTTGCATTTACAGACAAAGCCAGTTTGGGAGCCTTATCAGTGACAATGGGTTTTGGGCCGGAGAATCAGTGAGTTTCACAACCATATATTGCTTCAATAGGTAACTGTAGGTTGTCAGCAAATTGAGGTGCCCCCAAGGCATGAGGCTTGGTCGCTAAGGTTTGGAGAATCGAATCGAGTTTTGATTCAATCACGCTGACATTAAAATCCATTTCGTGTCTGGTAAGATCAGATCCTCTTTTAATTATCCCGACACACTCTGCCAGTCCATCGGCAATGGTATCATTAATAGTGGAATTGTCTGTTATTTGTGGTGACAGATTGATCGCATCAAACCACATAGTGTCTCTGCGAGCCCGAATAGCCCTCACTTGAGAGCTCACTGAAATTTCATCCTCACATGCCTTAGTTGTGGGTGGCACTTCCACAAACGGATTATTATGAACTGCATGTTGCATTGACACTGGAGTACTAGCCGCAAACATACTTAATTTCAAGTAAAACAGGAAAGAAAAAAAAATTAAAATATAAAAAAAAAATTTTTTTATTAAAAAACTTAAAAACTTTAAAAATCAGTGTGGGGAAAGTGGACTCCCCGCCCAAAAAAATATTGGGAAGGTTTAAACAACTACTAGAACCTGGAACCTGGCTCAGCAGGCCACGACAAAATCAGCCAAAATGGCAACCCTTATCAGTTTCTAAAAACACAAACTGGAAAGCACCAATTTCTCACCAAGCATGCAGCACAGAGTTCCAAAATTTGTCCAAGGGGTGCAGCAAGCATTCATAAAGGTACCTGACCACTTAAGGGAAGCCCCACTGGTCCAATTTCTTCCAAAAAACGCACATGTAACAGGAGCACCAATGTCACTCAACCAGCCATTTACTCACCAACATACATCATTCCTGAGAAGGTATGTCCTTTTTAAGTAAATCCAAGAATAAATTCCTATAAATTCTTGGTAAAACTGACATCATAAGTATTCACTAAGCACAGCTAGAGCAAAAAGGTTTTAAAAAAAAACTTAATTTGATGCCGCATGGACATACAAATGACAAATGACATATGACCTAACTGCACTAATTTTTCAAACGGTCCATCCAACGTCGCTTCAGCCAGTACAATTTATTTCGTAGATGTGAATTGTTTCAAAGTTGGTTGACTAACAATCACGGTATGCGCGATCGTTGTTGCGGGCGTATCACTTGATATGCAACACTGTAAGGCAGAAAAGGTTGGGGGGGGGGAAGAAAGGATGGTGAAGATATTCAAAAATAATTAACAGAAGGCAAATTATAATTTTAAAACAAGGGGCTACAGCGACTATCTAGTCGCACTGGTCTTCTGTACAGTTCGTCCACTTCCAATGTTGAGGCCCACACCTCTATCATGCACTACAACAGCTATCTCTATTATATAATCTAAAAACAGTAACCATCAGAATTGCCCGTTACAAATGTGTTAGCTTTTAAGCTTATTTTACGTTTTAGGCATAATTGTCAGCGTATAGGCCTAATTTACAACTTTAATTTCGTCAGTAGCAACTAACGGAGATATTTGGATTGTATACAGTAAGCCTATTCATTTTTGCATCACGGTATGCCTCCGCGCATACAGTTACAGAATGCAGCGTAATGCGCAACGTAGCCTAATATAGATCAGTGGTAGTAGGGACGGGACAGGAGAAACGCTGCAGCAGCGACTTGTAACAACTATTGACGTTGCCATGGTAACATGATTTTAGATCTAATTTTCATTTTTTAGGCCTAATTTTTTTAACGGCAGTTTTGGTTTCGTACGTAGCAGATAGGCCTAATGGAGAATTTGGTTCGATCGTAAGCCTATTCATTCATGCAACAATGCGACAAGACTATTTTAAACGAAGCTAAGATGTTTTTGTTTTTAGGGCTGCGTTAACACAAATATTTAGGATTTCAATTCGACGATGAAATGTTATTATTTAATTTAGTTACGTCGAAGAAGTCTATTAGCTATAAGGAGGCAACGATGTTTTAATTTGCCATGTTATTCAACTAACATTTGACACTGAATCGAACGTTGTAAACAGTGGTCGTCAATTTCTGGTACCGTTGCGAAGTTGAAAAAAGCGACGGACGGACAAAGTCGTTGCAATAGTCTTCTCAGCCGGTACGGCTGTACAGAAGACTAAAACGGAAAGCACAGCAAACGGAGGGTTGAATTGTTGGGGTGCATAATGTATACCCGACACGAAAATGATACAAACGTAAAAGGAGGAAAAGAGGAGGCGAGTAGAAGAGTGAGGTGTAGGAGGGCGAAGAGAAGTGAGAGGGAGAGGGGAGGATAGTGAGAAGGAGAGGGCGAAGAGAGGGGGAGTATGGAAAAAAGATATAAATACACAGCGAATTAGCGACCTTTTCAACTGTTATAGAATCCGTGGCACTATGAAACAAATGGGCTTCAAACAACGAGTTCAACGTGTTCAGTCACAGACAACTGTATGATCCACAAGAGAAATTATTTGAAAATACACATGCAGTATTCACAAAGAATGTCGAATTCAAAGAAGTATTAACAAGTAAAATTTCTGTTCGAAAATACAAACGCATCATACACGAACAAATTTCGCTTTCAGAGAAATGTTTGTAAAATTCCTGTTACACAATTTCTGTCAGGCCAGTTAAAGAGATTTTTGGGGGTTCTGGAGAAGGAGGGGGATGTTGCGTAGGTAGTCGACACCGTAGTCTCCTGACGTGTGTGACTCGAACATGGTTCGGGCTTTCTACAAGTCATTAATTCGACATTAATAGTTAATCAGG
This sequence comes from Lithobius niger, assembly GCA_023313725.1. Taxonomy (NCBI): domain Eukaryota; kingdom Metazoa; phylum Arthropoda; class Chilopoda; order Lithobiomorpha; family Lithobiidae; genus Lithobius; species Lithobius niger. The sequence continues at coordinate 8,313 of JAHWFP010180446.1, read as the reverse complement.
AAAAATAACCACAAACTATCTTACAACTAAAAGACTTACTACACAAAACGACACCTAAAAGCACGCTTGTTATGTCTTGCAGTTAATGGTTAAAGGCCAGTGATGGACAAATTTAACCAATACAGTAACCGTTCGAACTTTCAAGTATATGAATTTAATACTGAATTTAAAAAAAACTGAGAACAAAAAACAACCTATCGTTCAGTATTAAAAAAAACGAATTTTCTATTGCCATTATTCACTCATGCTAAATTACTCACCTTTACTGTAAGGTCTGACCTCAATCTCCCAAGTTAAAGCTGACATTTAGACGCTTAACATTTCCGCCGTTGGTGAATATTTTTCGATTACATTTGGACTTGGCCAACAAGCATACAAAATTCATTAAATCCGCCAAAGCAAAACAAAGATTTGGACCTGAGCTGAAACCAAGAAATTCGTTTTTGGCTTGTTCTTGTTGGCACGACACCTTTCGACTACGCTTTCTACAGATCAAACTATTTGTCCTAGAAAGCTTATTCTTAGCTCATTTTACAGGTATTGCTCTGTAGATGTGCCCTTTCTATAAGGCCTTTTCTAATTGGTCAAGTGGTTCAGGGGTTAGAGAGCACAATAGCTTTATTTAGAGCCCTAGCCTTCCGCCAAGCCCCACCCTCAAAGTTTAATTACAACGTAATTTACAACACAATATAAATCAACAACGCATCACAACTCCACCGCTAACCGAAATGGGTAACCTTCGGTCTTGCATACGTAAAAGTACCACCTAGTCCACTTCGACATCCAACCTCAGGTAACGGCAATACGATCTCTATAATGCGTCGGCTCCGATGGGACCAGATTGATTGTTTTACATTGTTTTAAACATTGTTGTTATGCAACAATACCAATCAGCAAACGCCAGCTGCAAGACGTAGACTAAATATTTAAAGGGTTTGTTGGCTACAAACAGTAATTGACAAAGATACATGACATTAAAACAAACTAATCTAAACAGCCTGGTATGCCAAAGGAGCACGAATTAATAACCAAAAACGAACTCGTTTTAACTGATCCAAAGTCAAACAGTAATGGCACACAAATAACCTTTCCTGTAAGGTTTTAGATACTGCAGTGTTGTCCACGTTAAACCTTACTGCTGTATACACGCGAATATTAACGGCTGAGCCCAAATTTCAAAACTTTTCATGCCCAAACAAAGGAAGAATAATGTAAGGCTACACACTCGACTACTTTCTTGGCTAAATTGTTCAGTGTTCTTCAGTCACGTCGTCTATTTTCCGTTCATCACCCTGTACTGATGATACATATATCATTTTTCAGAATTTTCAAGCACTTTCCCAAGTCTGGAATTTCATTGTTTACTTTCCAGAACATTGCCAGAGTTTCAAGGACTCCCACGAACCCTGAATTACCTCTGGAGCTACGCTAAGCACACTAAGACGATTAGTTTTTAAACATCTCCCAGCGATGTAGTTTAGTCAAGTAAAATGCCCCGATCATTAGCTGATCTATCGTGTGCAAAAGTAAAAATGGTAAAAACATTTGACTACAGCAGTAAGGTTTCACGTGGACTAAACAGCACAGCAACACTGCAGTATCTGAAACTTTACAGGAAAGTTTATTTGCGTTCCTTTGCTGTTTTGACTTCGAATCAATTAAACCTTATCTTTAGCGTCAAACGAGTTTGTTTTTGTTTTCTAATTATTAGCATTGGTTTGTAAATTAACCGCCGCATTCCACTGGGTGGGAGAGACGCGAATTCTAACTGAGCAGTTATTCGATCAATGCGCACCAAAATCCAACAGCTTCTTAGTTTCTCATTGTAACAATGGTAAGCAACTAAATTCCGACTGTTCCTTATACGGACGTCTGTTCCTACATTGTTCGAAGTTCGAAGTGTCCAACAACAATTAGATTTTGTATTAGCCACGAAAACAATCCGCATTAGACTGGCCTTTTAGTAACACTAACTGAACTAATCTGAAAAGAAAGAAAACTATCCCGACTGGTAAATCAAACACAAGACTTCTAAGTCCTAAGTCAATATTAAGTCCTAGTCGTCTTTTCTTTCTTTCTGATATAAATGTATCCTGAATTATGACAAGGCCAAGTGTTTAATGCCAACTATTTGCTTCGTTAACCTATTAGCTTGTGATTTATTGCTTACTTAAGTTTAGCATTTAAATTCGCTAACTAAACCTGAATGTTTACAAACAAAGCTTACCTGCAACTCCGACGAAATTAGCTACTGCAACCAGAAGAAGTAGTAAAAAGAATAGCACCATTGTTGCTAATTACGAGTATCTCTTGCTTACCAGTAGCTGTTCATGTATTGCAAGAAAACACAAATTTAACTCTCCATCCTAAAGCAAATTAACACCCTATTTGGGTTCATAAATAAAGAAATCATAAAACCCTATTACAATCTTTATTATCTCTTGACAACAACACTGTCGTAGCTCACCATCTTTGTTGCCATCTTGCTTAACAAAGACTAGCGTCTATTTGGCTGGTTGTTTATGTATTAAGGGAGGAAATAACTGCACGGAGCTCTGCCCGCCACTGAAACTATGAACTTAACTTACTGACCTTGACAAAATTCAACAAATACTAATACCAAATAACATCAACAACAGTAAACAACCCATCGGAATCGTACAAAACTGCCAGAATCTCACAATTACCTTCATTACTTTGCGATTAAACACTGGAGCATACAGCTTAGACTCAAGAAGCGTAGTCAAGGAAGGGCTCTACCCAGCCACCTCAAAAGGTTGACCACGATGTCTCACATGGAGTGGACAGACCATCCTTCCATCTCACCCCACACCAACACACTGTTAAGGACATCATGCTCATACTCATACGCACCATGCACATGCTCATACTCGCGAAGGTACAAGCGGGCTATACGAAGCCTTCTTAATAGGGCAGCACTACACCGGATCAAAACATGGAACTCCCGTTGGCAGCACACTGAGGGGTGGACAATAAACAAGTTCCTCCCACGCTATTCTGATAACTAGTCCTCGTCCCACCTGATGCGGACTAGAACCTCGACAACTGGGTGAAGGTCTTTCGGACCAATGGGGAAATGTACTCCTATCTCTGCTTACCTTGCTGATCGAGCTAGCCCATCTGCTACCTTATCCCCATAGTTACCCTGGTTGCCAGGTACCCAGGAGATGACTCCATGTTGGCGTGCCTAGAAAATTTTCATTCATTTTCTCTCCACCAGACACTCGAGAACAGAAGTACACTGAACTGCTGAGCCAAGTAAAATACACTCACACTCGAATCCGTCCTCATTGCAAAAGCACACGCATTCAGATCTAACCTTATCTCCAAAGTCACTGAAATGGGTACCAGCTCCCACACAAAGGCACTAGGAACCTGAGATAGGGAGCATTTGGATCCTAAGCCACCTGACTGTTATTCTGTCTGTAACGAGGCATCACAGAAAACGTCCATCCCTTTGATGCTGCTTGTTGAACCTTTGGAGATACAAGACGATATTAGAGTTGAGTCTGCTAAATTCCACACCGTACTCAGGGGCCCACAGAAGGCCAGGTGGAGCTTACATTGTAGGCATCCAAGGGGTTTTCATGCAGAGCCAACATACTAAGACCACCTGCTCCCAGCTGTCGAAGAGCTCTAGTCCCCAGATGTTGGTAGTCTTGCAGTGTGAAGCCGACCAAGTGGTCTTGGCCACGTGCCAGTACTCACTAAACCAGCTTTAGCAACAACCCCGTAGCCCAATTCTCCACGAAGGCCAGGACTATCGCAACACGGAGGGAGAACATTGAAACAGAGGGTTCACATCCGGCTACCACTCTTAGGCCACAGGAGGTGGTATTCCACCCGAGTTGAAAGGAACACAGCATCCTACACCTCCGAGCGTCTTTGCCACGCACCAGATTGTTCTGCACACTTGTTGATTACTCTACCAACCCCAGTAGCTCTCGTTCTTCTATTTGCTAGTCAGATCCACAAATCTTAATGGCTCACAACCCACCACACATTAGCCCCAATACACAGATGTATCTCGAGAGTGTTGCACCACACAAAAAGCATTATCTTCGATTTTCCAGGGAACAGTTTCATCTCACGCTGCTGCAGCCCATTCGCACTATGAAGGATCAGAACTTGCATTGCTTCAACCAAGATCGAGACATTGCCACCTACTAATCACACCGCCACATCATCCACATAAGCCGCAGTGCAAGGCTAAGGCACCACCTTCGTTAGGAGACCATTAATACATACTGCAAACATTATTCGACTAAGGCAGCTGGCCTGTGTTAGTCCCCTTCAAGTTGATTCAGGGGAGGAATAGAAACCATCTGTGCGAGTCACAAAAAGACAATTTTCTAGACATCCATTAAGAAGCCTGGCTTGTTTCCCCCTACTCCCATACGTGAAAGTCCACACCTAGCCCACACCTCACACACACCAGGTTTCAATAGAAGTATTGTTAGATGGGTAGTCGGTAGAATGCTTGGAAAAATTGAATTCTGGAAGCGGATTATGGGTCGACACCAATAAAATAGGCATTCAGAACAATCAAATAACAAGAACGCTATATTTCAACCCTGACATGGGGGCCGTCATCAGACATAAAGGAACAACAACACCACCAGCCATTAAAAAAATGGCTGGTGTTGTTGTTGTTATTTTATGCCTGATGACCGCACCCATGTGAGGGTTGAAATATAGCGTTCTTGTTATTTGAGTGTTCTGAATGCCTATTTTATTGGTGTCGACCCATAATCCGCTTCCAGAAGAAGTATTGTGTCTGTGCACCCATTCCCAGCTGGAAGGTGAACTGGGCCGGATGTAATAAAGTGGATGCCTCCAGCAACCATGATAACCTTGCAAGCATCATATGCTCAAAGAGTTTCCCTACATAGGAGAGTATGACAATCAGCCTATAGGTCACTAGAAGAGAGCAGCATCTCCCCACTTTTAGAATAGGAACCAATATAGCCATCGTGAGTGCCGGAATTGCACCTGGGTCCTTATATTGGAGCTCCAATGTGCTAGACCGCGATACTAACTCAACACTACCATAATCGTTGCTAACTTGTCGTATGAATTAACGACAGTACACAGCAAACTGACACCGAAGAGTGCCTGAACGCCAGACCACCAACCCTGGAAAAACATACGCTAGACTAGAATGAGATCAAAGAAACGGAAATTAGCTGTAAATATTAGTATTAGACGAAGAAACACAAAGTAAGCATAACAGACAAATTAACGTGCCATCGTCAGTCTGAATTCATCTCAGGTCTTCGCGTTGGGCCTCCGTTGGATAGGAGATTTTTTCGGCATGATTAGCTTGGCAACTAATGTAGCACCTTGGTAGCAGCCATTTTTCTTTTGATATCACTACTTTGATTGGCTGAAACTTGGCGGGTTCTTTCGCCCTTGCGGGTTTTATTTCTGATATCACGTCTTTGTATTTTTTGCTGCTCTTATTTTTGCCAATGCTTAGTAGTGGATTTTGTTTTTGTTGTTTTAAATGAGCGTGAGATTTTATTATGCGCTTTTTTAATTGATGCGTTTTTGATGAACTTGTGCTCAGCTGTGCTGGTTTACTTTTTCTTTTTAGAAATTTAAGGTACTTTTCAAATATGTACATTCCCACTGGCTTCACGAAAATCAAAAGTTCGTCACGTATTTTAATGCATTTATGAAGTCTTAAAACTAATATACTACCATAAACAATACGGTCCGTCATTTGTATATGAACAGTATTCTTATCACTCTGGCGTAATAAGCGGTGCTCTTTATAAATGAGCATTGTTATCCGTACAGCTCAAAGAAATAAATCAATCAAAGCACCAACCAAAAACAATAAATATAACGCGTCCATTGTATCGACAATGTGCGTAATGTCGATTATTTGTGGAAGTCAGTTTGTATTGAGTGTCTAGCATTATGGTTTCTGCTCAGCTTAATTGTGAATCTTACATCTTCTTCTTCTTACATTATAAACCAAAGTCTCATAGAAGAAATGAAGCAACCGCAACGACCCCCGGAAGGGGAACAATGAAAACGTGCGTGAAATGCTTTAACAATTATCCTTCTAACCAAGGGCAAGTATTACATGACGTCATGCACACTTCTTTTTCACACGGTACGCATCGCTTAAGCCACAGCTAAACACTGGGAGTGGGGGTTGGAGGGAAGAGAGATGTTACCATTAAGCATACGATTACGCATTAACTCAACCTAAAAGATAATTTTTAGGGGTGTTTGTTATTAATTCAAATAACCATCCACATTCAACTACGTATAGCAAAGAGGAGAAAGGGAAGGAAACCAAGACGAGAGAAAGAGGACGGGATAAAAGGAGGAAACAACCACGGATCAAACAAATCCCCGGGCGAAGCCGGGTACGATGCTAGTTAGTATAGAAAGTAGTCAGTATAAAGTAGTAGTAGTAGTAGGCTGAAATCAACGACCTTCACGCACTTTTATCACATCCAAATATTGCTTGCCAGTGCAGAAAGACTGCCCATTTTCCACAATTTTCAAACAGTTTCGCCGCATAGGTATTTATCTTCACCATCGTGAAATACACTGAGCTTTGGTTTTTGTTAACCGAAGCCGTGTATGCAACAATGATGGAATTGAATAACAACTTTCTTACATTCAAGTGTAAACAATTGAGCTTGGCGGGCGGACCACTATAGTGTGTTCCTTGATATCAAGTTGAATTGTCATACTTCGTTGTAAGAAGCCCTTGTTCAATACCTTCATTATTGTTGCATGGCCTTTTGGTAGTTTTAACAGAAACCAGACCTGAGCTTATTTCACGAAGGTGAGGATAAATACCTATGCGGCGAAGCAGCTAAGTTGAAAATTGTCGAAAATGGAAAGTCTTTGTGCCCTGGCAAGCATTAGTTGTATTTGAATCAAGTACGTAAACTTTTCAATGTGATAAAAGTGCGTGAAGATCTTTAGTTTTAGCATACTACTATATATTGACTACTATATACTAATTCCACTCTTATTAACTAATTTATGAGACAGATACGAATGAAATTTGGTATTCAACACCCTTTTAACTCCGATATGTGCCTTTTATAGTTTCACGTTTAGGGAAGCATTAAAGATTGCAATACTTTGTAATGTTGTTTTTCTGTAATTTGGGAAAACACCACCAGTGACCAAAATAAGCATCACTCTTTATTAGGTTGAGTGACAATGCAAACGGACTACCGGCAACACGAACTTTGTCGATAAAGTGAACGTGCTACTTATTGTTAATGGTTGAGTTTTAATTTATACGATTGAAGTCTTCACTCCAGCAAAACTAAAAAAAAAAAATTAATATCTTCAGTCCTTTTAATATTTTTCGACCAAACTTGGCCAGATATGAGAAAACTGGGCAGTGGTAAAAATAAGATGCCACCAAAAAAAAAAAAACTACAAAATAGGTGATATCTAAAATAAAACCCACAAGGGTGAAAGAACCCGCCAAGTTTCAACCAATCAAAGTAGTGATACAGAACAAAAATGGCTACAATCAAGTTGCTACATTAGTTGCCAGGATAATCCCACCGACTATCGCTTCACACGTTAAATGAAAAACTTGGCCATTGCTATGGGTTGTATCAATGGTCAAGTTTTTCATTTAACATTTGGTCTAACAGTCGGTGGTAACGTAGCAACCTGGTAGCAGCCATTTTTGCTCTGATATCACTACTTTGATTGGCTGAAACTAGGCGGGCTCTTTCATCCTTGTGGGTTTTGTTTTAGATTTACTTAACAAAACCACGGTTTTGCCGTTTAGAAAAAAAAAACATTGGAACTTGCATTTTCCACGGAACTCGCAGCTGTTTAGAAGCTCAAATAAAAACGGTTGGGGTTCACAAGACTAAAACTAACTGTAATAATTAGCGACTACAATTCCAGGGAACAAGGATTTCTGTGGAGTTATGCCTAAAAGTGAACGCAATTTGTGTTAGAAACGTGTGCTTCATTTGCATATTATGCAGGTCTTTGTATTTGTCTGTGCTTCTTGTTTTACATTATAACCCATAACCGCCTAGATACGAACGTACGCCTTCAACGTATAACAGCGAAAAACTTAAGTCCCAGCGCGAGCTTTGTGAAGGGTCCCCGGGGACCCCGAGCAAAGCGGGCAGTCACGGCCCAGTGGTCAGCGTCGTCGGCTCCAAACCAAGAGAATGCTGGTTCGAATCCGAGAACCAACCCAAGTACCTAAAAAAAAGGGGACTAAAGTTCTTTCAGGCGGTTATGGGTTAACTGAGGGTTGAAAAAATACTTGACTGCAAC
>JAHWFP010180443.1:5168-15261 GCA_023313725.1 Lithobius niger | reverse complement strand
AAAAATTAACACACAACACCATTTAACATTCTCCTGAATTTTTTTTACTAAGCTCGGTGGATTAGTTTTTGTTTTATAAACTGCCAAAGAACTACTAACACATTCGTGTACTAATTAGCACACAAATCTGTTGGTAGTCCTTTGACAGCTAATTAAAAAAAACTAATCCACCCAGCTTCGTCAAAAAATTCAAAAAGATGTTAAAATGACTTTGTAAAGAAGGGTTTTGTTTTTTTATGTGACTGGGGCAAACAAAGCCTTAGGGAGAAAAAAAGTCAAATTCATCATAAAAATCAGAAAACGAGGAAAAGAATTTCTGGTAATGCGTTAGCTAAATAGACCAAGGAGGCAAACAAATCAGGTTTCGATCAACGGGATCCGTAAACGGAATATCCGATCGATTACGGGATGGCGAAATCTTGCCAACTAACTTCCGGTGGGCAATCATGAGGTAAATAGGGAACCTGCATTTACTTGTCCTATATGCCACTTGCCAACACTTAAACTCTCATATTAATTCATTAACGGAATATCAAAATACCGTTTTTAAAAACTTGCATCATGAAGTTCCCCGATTTAAATCATCGGTTACGTGGATATGAAATCTCAAGTTGTCCTGCTTCTGGTAATGAGACCAAGTTCTTCCAAACCACTTAAAGACCCTGGTCTCCAATGGAAAGTAACCTTTATTAAGAACCGGTAGTTGGCTGATTACAAACCCCCAACCTTCTTTCAATCAGCGAGGTAATTTACCTGTCCATCAGATGCATAATACGAGTCTGACATTAAGGGGTTTGAAATGGAAGGAGACACGGAAGACAGGGGATGGTATTGGGGAATTACAGGCGTATTTGGCTATTGAATGGTATGGCTTGTTTAAACTTGAGCCTGTAACTAGGTGTACGTGTACAGAGGAAACCGATTAGATCAGGAACGGACTGTCCAGACCCACAATCCACACCATTAAAAACATACGATGTGCGGGTGTGTTTGCTTGCGTGCGTGTTTGTACCTCTATTCTTCCCGATCTAAGGTACTACAGAAATGATAGTTCCGTCAAATGGAAAAAGAATTAAACTAAGCATTGAATAGGTCGGTTTTCATTGCTGTAACTTGATTTTAAATTTTTTTTAAACTATTAAACACACAAAAACTGCACAGAAAACAGTTTCTTGATGCCAAAGTTCGATCAGTTATTGTTCAGGCAAACTTATCAAAAAGATAGTCTGGTTGAAAAAAAAAAACAATTGCGTGCAATAAGTCCAATTAGCTTGCATCTTAATAAATTATCAATAGGCCGACATCACTTTTGTGATCAATTTAAAAGTAGTGCATTTTAATCTTTGTTTAAGTGAGATTTTGGTTCTGTGAGCTTTTTGGATAGGTGAGTGTTTGTCCAGATAGCTTCTGATTGGTGAGGTAATGATGGTTGAACTTTCGTTCCTGACTCGTGCGTTTTCATTGTGAGGACACATCATTATTATAACATTATAAATAAAAACAGGCCTTTATTGGTGCGCAACAATTATTTTATATTCCGTAATTTTACAAGTTTAACTGACAGTACATTCTTACAAACACAGCACGCTTATTTTTGTACACAAAAAAAAAATGTGAAAATAAAGTTTCATTATCCCAGAGCAGCTTTGATGGAAGAAGTCAAGGAGTCTCCACACACTTGATGATTATCGTCGTTTTCTAGAGACCAAACCATGATACCACCTAAGTTGTGATTCTGAGCAAATTCAACCTGTAATAAGACAAAATATCAAGGTAAGCATATTTTAAACAATTCTTTTTAATTCATTAACGCATTAATTCATTATAAGAACACTAAGCATTAGACGAAGTTAAAAGGCACCTAATATTTCGTCTGCCTCCATCTTCCCGAAAATAATAATGACCGGCCTGTGATCTGAGGAACGTGAATTAAACTTTATAAAAGTTTAAACTATGTGGTAATATAAGCAAAATTCGCTACATAATTACTTGCGTTGGAAAAAACTCAAGCGCCTGTCGTAGAATCAAGGGGCTACGGTGGGTGTTTGCTTATTGTCTTTTTTTCTGCAGTTTCGTTTTGTTTATTTGCGGTTACTTTTGTTTGCTTTTATTTGTGCTTGCTGGGAAAAAGGTGTGAAAAACAATGGATTTTGTTTCCTGCGGGAGTCCTGTCCGTTGTCACATTTATATTTTTTTTTTGCGTAAAAGTAAATCGTTAGCGGAAATTCATCAAGAGTTCGAGACTTTCTCAATCAAGTTTCGGTCAATTTATCGCTTTCTCGGTTTCGCTTCATTTCGAATTGTTGAAATAAAAATAGGACGATTGTACACAACGACGGAAACCCTAGTTACTCAAATTTAAATACCACCCAAAAAATTTGGACGGCCGTACAAAAGAACCACGGTACCTTTTTCTTTAAACTCTGTTGATCTTCATAGGCGAACCACTCAGTGTCACTGTAAGCATATGGTACTCCCATCATCTCATCTCTTTCGACTGTGAAGCTTCCATCTCTTATGTATTCACAAATCTGCAGGAATAGAAAACATAATGGTTAAGTTATTTATCAAGTAACACCTCCACAGCACTGAATAGCTCTTTTACGTATGTTAAGGTAATACGGAAAACAGGCTTGAATTGGGCATGGCACAGCACCCTCTATTGGCATTATTGACCATTCCCTTCAGACACCCTTTTAATGGCGTCACTTGCAGGGTGGAACAGGTGGGAAGAATGGGGTACCCTCCCAGAATTTGGACTATAGCCCGGTACGCATATTTTTTTTTCATAAACAGTTCAACATAGGCGGCCAAATCGCGCCATCTGATTGGTCGTTCTCTTCCTTGTAAACATGGCGACGACGGACGCCTTTTGCGACGCAGCATTTCGAGCTAGAACAGACATTCGCCCGATACAGCACAGAATCTACGTAGCTCTGTCACTTTGGAGGCAGCCATTTTGGATGTGCAGTAAAGGGAGCTCTAGTACTTCCTATTTTATTACTGCGCAGAAACACGCAGGGAGCAAAGGAAAAGAAACGTGTTAAGTAATACATGAGAAAATAGAACAGTGAACCGTAGGTCGTTTATTTCATTTCACTACAATGAAAAAAACATTGATTTATTATTTTTATTACATATAGAAAATATGCATAACTTAGTATATAATGAATAGTTTTTTTTAATGTGCTTTGTGTTCATGAGGGTGTAGTCATGAAAAGATTATACAAGACAATTGGTAAATTGATCTATAAGCAATAAGTTTCTGCATCGCTCCCAAATTATTACAAATCAGAACTTGGGGGGGGGGGGGGACAGTTTTGCCCACTGGTCAGCCAGATACGCCACTACCACCCCATTCCTTCTTTTACTTTCCTTTATTTTCGTTTTCAACTCTCTTTTCGTTCTTCACAAATCTACACAAGAATCATTAAAATTACGAAAATCAACCCCAAAACAGGTGTTTTTTGAAACAGAAAATGGATTAGAAAGAATGCAATCCGAAACTAGAAATTCACTATTTAAATAGTTAAATGCTTTTGGGGTTTCGTTCCTGGATCCTGCTGGAAAGATTACAGCACTCCCCCATACCTCCCCCACCCCCAACTGCAGCTGCGAGTTTTATGTACAACATGTGGGGCTCCTTTCGTTCCCCAATTGACGTAGACGTCCGACTCTGATTAGAATTAAGCCAATAGTGTAAACAAGCCAGAAATAAAATACTATACTGTGTGAGTCACCTTTATGCACTAATGTACTGTCCATATCGTTTAAGACGACGTAGCAGTAATTTAAAGAAGGATTGGTTCGAATCTGAGTCCCGTCACTAGAAAGAAACTTAAGTGCTTAAAGATGGCACGCTTTAGAAAGTTAGTTGTTGCGTACGTTTTCAGTGTTGAGTGATTTCCGTATTTAACGTTAACACGGTAAATAAATAAAATAATAAAAAAAAAAGGTAAATGATACAAAGGCGGGTTGGAAGTAACTCAACAGTGAAAACTTACGAAGCAACTAATGTATAGGGCAGTGACACAATGTAGTATTATTGTATAAAACTCTATGCTGTTGCCAGTAACAGGGTAAGCTGCAAGGGTCACTGGAGGGGGAAAAGAAGGGCGTCTTACTGAAGACAATGCTGTTAAGAGTGGATTTATTAGGCCATAATGCAAGATGTTTGTTGATTTGTTTGCAGTTGTTGACATTTTTAAGCAAGTAGAATCTTTATTTTCCAATTACAACCTAGCAGCATAAGGGATTGGAGAAAACAGCGTTTTTTTAAGCCTATGTAATCCGCTCTCAAATCACTGCCTCGACTAGAAGTACCGTTGTTTAACCCTCCATTTTAATCTAGCGCCCCTTGCAGCTATATCTCTTGTAGCCAATACGATGTCGCATGACGCTGCTATATTTTGTTAAATAAAACGTGAATATGGGTGTTTTAACGACGCCAAATAAATTTACAGAAACAAACAACTGTAAATTAATGAAAAATAAAACAATAAAATAAGTGATATCGTAGATAAAAACCCAAACTGCTGGAAGAATCCGATAATTTTTTGCCATTCAAATCAGTGAGCAAAAAGAGATGCCACCAACTTCCTCCTCCCAACCGCGGCCATCTCAGTTTAACTGCCACCTCGCTCGTTTTTAGTTTAACTTGAGTGAATCCCCTTGGGCCGAGTAACTGGCTAGATTCATTTATGCTTTAGTATCACTATTTTGAATGACTTGACGGGGTCTTTCATTGTTTGGCTTATGACCTATGATAAGAACTCACTGGAATTTTGCGTCGTAACGTGTACTATCCTTACATACCGTAATTTCACTTTCACTGAAGAACGCCTTATACGCCATAGTTCAAACCTATTCTGGTTTTTTTTCTTAACATGTCACTATTGGTGTAATTTTGTCAAATACATTCCAAGTCGTATATCGTTTAGCCTTACCTCAAACCAGGTGAGGATTCCAGGAGTCTTGGAATGGGGACCAGCTTCTGCAGCACCTCCAGCTGGGTCTTCGATGTTGTGCTTGTTGTTCCTAATTAAGAATGTACGGCCGTACAAAGCAACGCCCAGAAGCAACTTCTCAGGTACGCCTCCGTTTTCCAAATAATAGTCCACTGTCTCCGTCTGAAATGAAAACAAAGGGGCAAACCATTATGTCAAATATGGAAAAGCCCATGTGGTGGTTTACTTTGAAAATTCGAAAGTGGAGAAATTCGAAATAGTCTCTGCAAATTTTCTACAAACCATAGACTAGATTGAAAGGACGTATGTTTTCTTCAGGCACAAAATTCTGCGATTTTGGAACTTTACTCACCACTACATCATATCGATTGGAATTCGAAACTGCTGGTGGTTGTAGCCTCCGAGATTTGTAAACACAGCTCTAATGCCTAATAAATCTCGAGGGCTACAACCGCCAGCAGTTTCGAAATCTGAGCGATATGATAAGTAGTGAGTGAAGTTTCACACTGTTAGAATATTTAGCCTGAAGAAGACAAACTAACAGCTTTCGGGTGCCTGGGTAGCTGCGAGCACTGGGGGTGGGGGGTCAGATTCGAATGGCATCTTGGTCCCAGCTGTACATCTCTGGCTTCTTACAGATCCAGGTTCGATCCTGGTGAAGGGAAGTGTATATGTACAGGTTTTTCTCCTGTTGTTTCCTGCCCGTTGCACGCGGGTACTCCGGTTTCCTCCGTCATGCAGCAAAAAACAATTGTCATGATGGAAGTAACTTCTACTTAACATCTGTCACTTGGGCCTTCAAAAAGATCTAAGCTATGATTGGCCGACACCTTATATTCTATTCGATTCCATCTCCTATACGGTTTGTCAAAAATTTGCAAATACTGTTTCGAGTTTCTCCACTTTGAAAAAGTAGGGTTGTTTGTGAAATTAGCATTTCTTAAGTATACTTTTCAGTTTAAAAAAAAATGAAACACGATAGAACTCTAACGAAAATGTTCATATTTCTCTACATTCAATTGTTAACATACCAAGTTTTTCCTTTGTGACCTGTTTATGCACTCTGTGGACTAGCAGAAGGACTCGACAACAAGGAATAAAAGTTCCAATGTAATAGGATCTCTTCAGAGAGAGAAAGCGATACAAGACATGAAACTTCGAGATTTCTCAAGCAATGCCAGAACCGGAAGACGAAGAAAACTGCATTCTTGCTCTTTACTCCACCTCTCCAAAGAAATTCTGTTGCCATTTTTCTGACCTTTATCACAGCCCTATACCCCACTTTTTCCCCATATTTAAAAAAATAATGCTCTTAAAATGTTCTTTTTCTTACGGATGTATTTCGTTTAGACGGAATTTTATAAATCCATTCAGTTTTATCACGCTCCATAAAAGTAAAGTAAGTACGCCCCTCTCATCCCAAAGCCTGTACACAAGTTTTTTAACATTCAGAGATTTAATAGCTGGTTTGTCCATAGAAAGAAACATGGTCGAACTAAATGGATTCGTCACATCCCCTCTATATATAGGTTCTTAGTAATATTAGCCCTTTACTGCAAATGGCATTAATACGGTGATGTAGCACTAAGTGCGAAATCACATCATGATCTTTGTGAAGTGCCTACGATCACGAGCAAAGTGAGGATGCCCATCGAGGTGAGCAAGCATGATCATTATCAAACCAAAAGGAAATAGGTTCGTTCTTGTGACTGTCATATTTAAAGTTAATTGCCTAGAATTCAATGTGCGCTTTAAATGTTTTTTTTTATTTGTTTTGGGGATTACAATAGTTTTTTTTCAAATTTCGATGTCAAAAATTAGCGTGTTTCATCCCCTTAAACTAGTGGGGGAGCAACTGGTTTTCCGTGTAACTTTTGTGATACAATATTCCGTTTTTTTTTGTTTGTTAACTGGTACCCCAAAGAGCACGAAAACGCTTGTTGCCACTTCCGGAACTTACGCAGGGTATGGGGGGAGAGGTGGAGGGGGAGGGGAGGGGAAGCGCATTGCTGAACACTATGTTTTTAGCCATAACTTTCTTAATTTGTATGATAGAGAACCCTAATTTGGCTCAAATTAAAGGAAATTTAATTACCTAAAACTTTTACCCCGTACAGAATTTGCCTAAAACAAGAAATTAACCTGTTATAGGCAGAAAGAACTAAAAATCGTTCAATTTCTGTTAGTTTTTTTTCTAATAAACAGTTAATTTCGATGGTCAGACAAATTTTGTATGCTTTTGTATGATAGCACTGCCGACTGCTGTTTAAAGGTTGAAAATAGGTGTGCTTCCTTTTTAATCACTCATACATACTCAGCAGCAAACACAGCTGTAGCAGGTGGAATTAGAAAGAATCGTGTACAGGGTGATGGATTTTTGGTCAATCTAACTGTACCAACCATTGGTTTCATACTTCTGTTAACACGCTCTAAAGCTTGGACAGCTCCAATTGCACAAAATGGGATTATGTTTCTGTTGACAACCTAGTTTCCCACGTAAAACTACTTATAAACTTTAAGGCTTTCAATTTCTACCATTTGCATTTCAGCCAAGTACACCAGTATCATTTATGCGTAACGATGTTTATCGTGAGCAGGAAGTACTTCACAAGTCCATCTAGTGATGAGAAATCTCCAGTCATGCAAGGTTCCTTAATAAGTTACCAACTGGCATAATTCAGTAATCATTTGTACGTAAAGTAATACAGCCTATGCTGTTGGATTCTTATCCAAAATTGCATCGAATTCATCCATTGCTTGGAAGACTCCACAAACCCCTAGTACATTGTTAGCTTTCTTGTATGCCATTATCATTGTTTTATTGTCTTTGGTTGAAAATGTTTCTTTTAGGCATTGGATTGTTTTTTTCTAATACATCTTTTGATTCCGTACGCTGAGTTCTAAAGAGTAAACAGAGGTTGAAAAGTTATTAAATGTTCTTCCATGCCTGTACATACGATACATGTTTAACCTCTAGAATGGAACTTGTTGCACCAGAGTCATACTAGTCCACGGTTTTCAATGAAGTTTCCAATGCATCTAAACAAACCACGGTTATGTTTATTCCCATGACCTGAAAACAAAATGGCTCATGGCCATTTGCAGTTTTTCTTTTTATCTTGGATGTATAAGCACATGTCCAGTTTGTTTTGGGTCCTACCCCATTACTATGTGTTTAAAAGCAGAACAGCGTACAATGCTGACCATTCTGTTTGAATTGCAGGTATCAATGGGGTAACATAGGACTCCAGTCGAAATCAAAGCTGTTGTTGCATATGAATCGAATGCTTACCATTTAGGGATACTTGATTTTTAAGACAACTCTTCACTAACGTCAAATTACATATCGCCTTACAAAAAGCACTCCAATTTTATTTTATGCTTTTCCTGTAACCTATACCTTAATATTGTTACTTTCAGAGTGGTCTACAGTAAATGAAATTTTGAAGTCAAAATAACTTATGCATTTTGGTATTGGTCTGTAATCTGTATGGTATACAACAGTCTTAAGTAGAGTTGCAGAATCAGAAGGCGATAGTGAACGATTACCAGAACTATCTTGTAGCTATAGAACTTGTATGTTGTCAACTGCCTCTCACAATGCAGCTCTTATATTCCGAAAGTGCATTCATGGAGCAGAAAAGTAAGAGTTCACAGGACAGTTAATATACCCGAAAACATAATTCCTCCTGAGGTGTACGGTTCAGGTGGCATGGGGGGGGGGGGGGGAAAGTATTTCATCACACAGAAATGAAGTTGCTGTGAAGAGTGCAGCCATTAGTATTTCACAAATTGTTATAGCTCTGACATACAGTGAGAGGCAAGTGAGATGTTCATCTCCTAATGAAATACAGACCGTGTGTCACTCCTCATCAGTTTTCTGTGGGTATGGCAATTCACCAAGCCACTAGAAAAAAAACTCTTGTTAATTTGCTTAGCAGATTGGGCTTTTCTATTGACTACAGCCGTCTTCTTAGGCATGAAACTCAATTAGTAGAGTGCATTGTAGACACCATCTGCAATAACAATGTGGTGTTATTATTGTAAGAAAACGATACTTATATTTTGTGCCAGACAACGTCAACTTTATGGAAGATACCTAAGATGGAATAAAAAAGCAATACACGCCACAGCACTGGCCATTTACCAACATTAACAAGCAGATGATGATGCACCAGTTCTACGGGTACGAGATAGTTCTAGAACTCGTTCAGTATCTCTTCTAATTCAGCAACTCTAATTTTGACTGTTCTGCTGTTCTATCCAAACTTATGCCAAGGTGCCCAACTAATCCTGACTTCAAAATTTCATGTGCTGTACATCACAATAAAAGAAACAACACGAAGGTCTGGCTTATAGGAAAAGCGTACTCTAAAACTAGAAGTTCGCTTCTGCAAAACGATGTACAGTTTAACGTTAGTGAAGAGATGAGTGGAAAATCAAGTTTTCGAACATGATCAGCTTTACAGAGGCACTTGATGCCTTACACAACCACTGCTATGCCTTCGACTGCAGTCAAGTCACCCCAATAACACTTGCACCACCAGCGGAATGATCAGCAATGTAATAAATGGTTCTGTTCAGGCACAAAGTGTTAACCACATAGTAATGGGGCAGGGCCAAAAAACTGTCTCAGCATTGGACGTGTGCTTATACAGCCAAGCTAAACAACTGCAAATGAACAAACCTGACGTGGGGCATTTGGTTTTCAGGCCTGGGGAACTACACATAACCATGGCTAAGCATTGGAAACTACAATTAAAACAGTGGGCTAGTTATAGGACGGATTGAAAGTGGCGCGTATAATTCTGTAACAACAGGTTCAATTCTAGAGGGTAAACACGTACGTAGAGTCATGGAAGCCCATTTAATAACTGTTCTTAGCTCTGTTCAGTATTTAGCTCGAAACCTTTACAACTTGGCACTCGGCTGAATGCTGCAGTCACCAGGAAGAGTTGGTGTTAGCCCGTTTGCGTATCGGTCACACCAGCCTTATTCATTGCTTCCTTTTGAGGGGGGGGGGGGGGGTTAAACCCACCTTAATGTCATTGGTGTCGGCGGCCTCTCACAGTGCGTTACTTTCTTTTTGATTGTCACCATCAAGATGGTGACAATCAAAAAGAAAG
>JAHWFP010180437.1:0-15767 GCA_023313725.1 Lithobius niger | reverse complement strand
ACCTTTAATACTGGTCGCTGCTTCATTCTCACGATTTGGCTGTCCTACGAAAACGAGTCGGAGTGGGAGGAAGGAGGCAAACGTAACAACGCTGCCGCACAAACACAAAGAAACATAACCAGAACGAAATGCAATCTAGACACAAACGAATCAAAACAGAAGCACAAAAGAAACACAATCGGGTAACTACAATAAAGCGCAACTTACCAAGCAAACACAAGACGACAGCGATGACTCAATCAAATAAACACTACGAAAACACCCGACGGCCGAACAAAGACACACAAGCAAGAAGAACAAATCTAGCAAAAACAAAACAAAACGAGAAACACCACTGAAAACCCATACTAAACAAGGAACACAGAGGCCGTCTCGCAGCCGACGTCACCGTTCAACCGAAAAAGTCCCGGTAGGAAAAAAGAAGACAACAAAAAACATATCAGCTTCAAACTTTATGAACTAAGTGAATAACAGTCCCCCCCCCCCACCAAGTTACTACGTTTCACAATTCACAAGCATATTATATCGTTCTTAAAACTCAGAAAAACGAATTCACTGAAACACCGGCATTGAAAGCACTGACATTGAAAAATTTTCCCGTTGGTAGCGTTATTTCATTTTTTATTTTTTTGTCGTCACAATCTTTTATTAGGGCAGAATGGCAGCTTCAGACTTCGCTTTGGTCGTTTCGTCGTTATCTCAGTTTTGAACATGGAGTCATACCACGCGCAACGGCTGTTTGCTGTGACGTGCACATCACATGACTGGGCTAGTCCAATCAGACGGCCAAACAGCCGTTGTTCTCGTTCGTCATTGGCTAACTCATGGTGACGTCACAGCAAACAGCCATTGCGCATGGTATAGAAAAGAGGCAATCCTTTGGCATTAAATAAGAAAATATTCCTCGTTAGCTGTGAGTTTATCGCAAATTCGGTTTGCTGCAGCCTTCGTACAATTTCTCAAGAACTAATAAGGCTTTCGTCCCAAAGTGTGTTCAGCATGAAGTTCTTCATCACTGCAAATGGTAGGAAAGCATTTTTGAAAGCACTTGAAGACTATAAAACCCATGATTGAAGTGGGCTCTCGCTATTTGGTTATTCATTAACCCAGTTTTTGTTTCGTTGTCTCAATCTTTCTTTAAAATCAAATTAGCTTTTTCATTTCCCCCTTTATAATAATATAAACGTCGTAAATTATTGTCAATACAACATCGAAGCATAACATGCATTAAGAATTAATACCACAAAATAATATCATTATGCTAATTTTCAAATTTTAAAACCGTATTACTGTAGTCAGACCTTTAAACTTTTGCACACTAGTCAAATATGTTTGCTTCCCAACACAAACAAAAGATATTGTTTTTACTTAAGGAAGCCGAACGTACTACCGGGTTTCCTGCCCCACTGTAGGCAACGATTGGGACAATTTAGCTGGAGAACTCCAAACGGAAAACCCACGATCTTTGACAAACCAAAATCGACATGAGCATGACACACCTCAAGTCCCTACTCGTTACCACCACGACAATTTAGAATTCAAGAATACAACTTTTGAATGAGGCGTCTGTGGTATCTCTGATGCTAGGGATGGATCGGTTTCATTTTTTCAACTTCGGTTACGGTTTCGGTATCGGTTTTTGCCACCATCCACCCAAACCAGCTATTTCTAGTTTTATTTTCTTGTAACAGTAGTATTACTAGCTTCTAACTCACTCCTGCTTTCACTTTCAGCAGCGTCATAGACCGTGGGTCTAGTTGTGCCACCATTTTCCTCTACTATTTTCGTTTTAATGACTGTCATTTATACGTACAAAATAATAATTATTAAAAAAAATTGGAAAAACGGATCAATTTTTGATTCTTCGAACACCGCACGAAAAACCGACACAAATTCCGAATCGGTTTCGGTCCCGAAAATTCGGTTTCGGTTTCGGTTACCCACTTAACCCTAGCTGATGCACGGCATTTTTTTTAGTTTTTATTGGATACGAGCTTAACGGCTTCAGTGCCATGTACCCCATAATCTTAGCCTAAAACTTATACAAAATCCCACAAAACCAACGAGCATCGCAAATATCGCTGAGTCCTCACAAAACGTGAATACATTACACAACTAGCAGCCACTATACCCCCATAAGCATGGGGGAATCTACAAGACTTAACTGCAAGTCAACAATTTCACCTATTTTATTTTGTCACCTCGGGTTTGCTTTACCGATGGATTCAACTGTTGCTGTCTGGCCCATTATGCTGCGACTATACGCATCTACGTTGGCCCGACTTTCAAAGGTGAGTTGGGGGGGGGGGTGAAGCACCTGCAGAAAAAAGGCAAAAAAAAAGGCCAACTATCAATGGTCCAACTTGGTCACCTGGGGTATCCAGAGCAACTCGAAAGATTGAAGCGCCCTACCCTTCGAGATGGAAGAATAAATAACTTCTCGCAGCGAGAATTCGTCTATTTCGGGGTTATCGAGTCGAAGACAAACCATCGAGTGCCGGCATTCAGTTTGTCATCTTGTACGACAGTAAATATTGTTTTCTTGGTTGTCATACTACATCGACGCTGTCATGTATCACGCATCGTACGTCGTATCGCGAGATACGAGGAGAAGATCGCGTCCGGGTTGATACCATGGTTACTACGTATAGATAACTCGAAAGCCGCATGCTTCGATAAAGGCGAGAAGCAGCCATCAGACTCATCAGCATCCATCAGCATTAACCAAGTAAAAGCTATACTAAGAGAGAAAATTGTCGTCGTTATTACTATAAGTATGGACTATTAGCCTATTACATGATTCAGCAATTCAAAATAGGTTTTTGAACGATACCAATTGTTGACTATATTTTGACTATATTAACTATAAATTGACTATAAATTATTTGTTTTTGCTTTACTCTTGTTTTCTTTGAGATTGATTAATATATTTCACTCCTCTTTGTATTCTGCTTTTATCTCCCTTTTCATAAATTTGTTGCGTATATATATATATTTATCGATGCAATTTTTTTTTATCTTATTTCAATGTTGTTTTGATGTTGTTCTTCTGGCGCCTAACCTTTGATTCTGTGTGCAAAAGTGCTAGTTCAATTGTCTTTATTTGTCTGCTGCTCTCAAACCACACGCGAGCATTAGCTCTTGTGGAATGAGTGCTTTTGTGCTAATTTTGTAGTATGTGTTGGGTGAATAAATATACTTACTTAAACCCGCCTTAAATGGTATTGCACGGCTCACTCTCCGAAGTTATTTACACGGGCCACTACGGGTTCTAATAATTATTTCGAGAAATTGCATCACAATCATTTTTATGGACTTTTTTTTAGACAAGTAACTTTTGTTATACTTACACCCTTTGTTCCCCCGTTCACAAATATTTGCTTTCTTCAGTAATGTCTTTACTTAGTTAATTACGATATTTACGACCCTGCATTCAGAGCTCTGTTGAGCTTGGAACCCACCAATCAGGATTACGATGCTCGGAAAGCTTTTGTTTTAATGGTGTTGTTCACAATTTTATCAAAACGTGGGGCGAGGGGGGGGGGGGGGTACGTGCCCAATGCCCCAAATGTGTGGACATCCCCGGCTCCTCGCTTGATGACTGTCGGCTAAATATGGACTAGGGACTGCTCAAATTACATGTTACTCACCGACATCTTAGGGACTCATCGGATGAGTCCTGGCTTAAAAGAATCACTCGCCGTGTGTAACTAGGGGAAGTTTCCCCGGACAACTCCACCGGGTTGACTTTTGGCTACTCTTCTGCCCTCAGCTGCTCATCTTTCTCCGGCTGATCTACCACCCTCGGCTGCTCTACCGCCGTTGACTGTTCTTTTGCTTGGCGAACTAGGCTCTTCAGCAAACCCTCCCCCGCATCTGATTGGTCACCTTCAGGCAACACCTGCTCCTTAACCAAAGAGGCAAACGTTTTCTTCGGGCACTAGTATTGCGTAGCATGGAAACTGCGGCACTCGTAGCGCATAACTCGTGCGAAAAACCTATGAACACGTCCACGGAATCCACAACGTAGGCATCGGGGAGGGCGCGACGCAATTCAAGGGGTTTCAAAGGGTTTAACGAGCGTTAACCACTCCTGGTCATCTGCCCGAAGCCCTAAGGCCCTACGCAATTCACTCACGTTCAACCATGACATTCCGTTTTCGCTACAACGACATACGGCATGTAAATTTACATTCTGGAGGGACTGCACAAGAAAGGATACCGTGGAAATAACGAATTTACGTTGCCTTTTGGACTTATATTTCAGGATGCCTGAGCGGGTAATCGAACCTACGACCTTTGTAACCAAAGGACGAGTTCGTACCACTGAGCCACACTGACACGGCCAAAAGGAAACGTCTATCGGTAGCATTATAACGTGTGCGTAGGCTGCCTATGGAAGTTTCCTTTTGGCCGTGTCAGTATGGCTCAGTGGCAGGACCTCGGCCTTCGGTTTCAAAGGTCGGGGGTTTGATTCCCCGCTCAGGCAGTCTAACATATAAGTCCAAAAGGCAACGTAAATAGGTTTGCATCTATATTTATTTTGCATCTATATTTATTTAACTCTTGTTGAGCCTTTGGATTTTCGTCTTTAATAGAAGCAACGTTACAATGGAACACTGATGCAAATTGCACCAAAACCTCCTACCAGAGGGCCTCAGGGCGACCACCTGAAAAAGTACACGACAAAAGACGACGGTTAGGGGTTGGGCAACTCGACCCCGTCCACCCCCACCCCCACCTAATCCATGAGATCAGCTTATCCATCTCTTTGTTTTCCCTCCTCTTTAGCGGGTTTCCAGAAAAGTAATTTATTCCAATTTCCATAGCGTAATCAACATTTAGTCGAGCGTATAACAACAGATTAGGGGGGAAAATAATGGTTATATTGCTTCTCATTTAATCATTTTGAGGTTTTCTTTCCCAAAGGCAGAGACCTCAAATTACCTCAAACGGGCCCTTGCATGCCTGCCTATCGTTTTATCGAAAAACCTGTCTTGTGCCAAGTCTGTCATACCCTTCCCAACGAGGACCCCACAAAAACCCCATCAGTTTGTTTACTCTACCACGAAAACGGTTTGTGGATGGAAGAAGAAGAAGAAGAATGAGAAGAAGTGGAAGAAGGAAAAGAAAATGGATGGATGCATCTCGTTCGTTCTCGTGCAACATCTCGTGATTGGCACGTGCATGCAAGCGACCAACAGACTAGCCTCGTAATCGCGTCAAGGCCCTTTTCCTCAAAGTCACATGCAAAAGAACTCACTTGCTCGGCTAAGTCTTCATTCAATATGGAATTTACGTTCAGAAAAAAAAAAGAATCTGAGATTCCTCCCTTGATGGAGGCTAACAAGATTACGAGACGTCCGTCTCATCACCGTTTCGTCCCGTTTTGATATATCCTCATGTTTATGCGATATCCCGTGTTTATTTAAAGTTGGTAGCCTAAACCATTTTTGATTTGGATTTTTCATTTTCGTGCTCGTGCTGGCAGGAGCAAGTGCCCATCTTCGAAGACGGTTTTCTTTTTATTTCGTTAATGGCAAAAACGGTAACTTTCAAAGTATCTTCTTTCGTATTTTTGTATTGCCTGCTATGCCACATTCCTTTGGGAAGCCGGTACTTATCTTAACTAAATAAGTAGTAGATATCCGAGAGTCCTTGTCGATTTAACGGCTATAATTGCTCGCGAGCAAGAAACGGCTAGTCCAATATCGAGGGGGTGGAGGGAAACACGAGTGGGCAAAGCCCATGAGTTTTTCCCTTCGCCCCCGAGATAGTGGACTAGCCGTTTCGAGCTCAAGAGCAATTATAGCCGTTTAATCGACAAGGACTCACGGATATGTATTTTAATGCTACGGTGTGACATCGAGCTAATTTATCGTGTTATTAGACTTTTTTAAAGACTTGTTTCAAGAATTTAAGATTTTTTACATGCGACTTATGTAAATTCCTGAACGGAAGTTCCGGTTTAGAAACGGGGTTGGAAGCTTCCTGTGTATGACGGCCGACCGAAGGGGAGAGACGCTGCATAATACCGATATTCGTGTTTAAGGCAAAACTGTATTTTTTTCTACTTTAATAGTTTAAATAAGATGAGTATATAAAATGCGCTATTCGCTTGAGTCTCGTAGGTTTTTAGGTGTGTTTAGGAAGTGTCAGTAGCCTAGTTTTCGTACCGTGGGAACGAAAGATTGCCAGGTTGGGCCGTTCCTCCGTTGGTGGGGGGTCAACGCGGGTGTTTTTTTTTTCCGTGTTGGGCTAGAAAGAAAAATGTCACAGGTTGTAAATGTGCTTGTTTGTGCTGGTTGCATTTTTGTTGTGTGCGATAATTTTACAAAGTCGGGTCATATGTCACATGGTGGAGCAGGGGTTGTGTAGACCCGCGTAAAAAGTGTTAGATTATCAAAAAAGTGTGGGTTATCAAAAAAGTGTGGGTTATCAAAATTAACCCACTGTGACGTGTGTGGTTTTTCAGATTAACGATTATAACGACTACACTTTTAGCATGGGGATGTATTAGCGTGACGTCACCATCGTGCATTAAATAAATATAAATTAGTTGCTTGGCTATCACGAATGTGTGGCAATCAACACACACAGTTCTTTGTAAATTATACAAGTTAAAGGAAAAACATATAAAAAGCAAAAAAGCAAAAACAGCTGGGGATTTGATAAAAATTTGCCTTCGACAGATCTCTCGGACGATAATGATCTGTATTTGTGACAACATGCACGGGATTTGAACCAAACATCTTCGGAGCATCACTATAGTCTGTTCCACATTATGTTTGCAAGAAACTGACTGAATGACGCCACGTTTTCTTTCACTACGAATGCAAAAACATGTAAATATCCCACTCGTAGACTCTAACAGTAACTGTAGAGTCTACAAGTGCGATATCAACATTTTTTTGCACTCATAGTGGAAAGTGCAAGGAAATGTGGCGTCGTACAGTCAATTTCCTGCAAACATAACGTGGAACAGACTATAGCCGGAGTGATCTCTGTAAGGTCAAATTTTTACCGAATTTTAGTTATTTTTAGTGTATGGCTTTCGTTCTTGTGCTAATGTGTTTCCTTCAATTGTATAATTTGTAGAGAATCTATTGTGTATATTGATAAAAAAAAATTCGTGGCGACCAAGTCACTTTTTTTCAACAACACCATGTGTGAATTTTACATGTTATAATTTTTGATGCTGCAAAGGTCGTGGGTTCAAATGCTGATCCATCTGATCACTGTACGAGTGATCTCTCCAAGGACAAGTTTAACCGAATCTTAGCTATTTTTAGTGTATGATTTTCGCTCTTGTGTCGATGTGTTTCCTTTTACTTGTATAACTGAGGTCACTTCTTTTATATTTCTACTGATAATCTCGCGCATGGTGGCAGAGCAATTATTTTTTGCGAGATACGCTCGTAAAAAATCGGGGTTGTGTTCGTATGCTTGCTTTCATGTGCGGAATTGTGTTCGCTTGATTCATATTCAGGAATCGCTGTGTGAGATGGAAATGAAAATACCGAAAGTAAACTAATGCTTTACAATTACAGCATCTCTCGCTCCGTCGAGTAAGGGCGCGTTTACGCAACGACAGTTTTCTCGCTCACTAGCTGTTACTTGATCAATACTAAATCTGATGGCTGCTTCTCGCCTTTACCGGAGTATGCGGCTTTCGAGTTGTATATACGTAGTAACCATGGCAACGACGCAGACACAAATCTTCTCCTCGTGCGTCGTGACACGGCGTACGATGCTTGCAACATTTGAGCGTCGATTTATGACAACAAAAAAACAATGTTTGCTGCAGTACAAGACGACGGACTGTTTTTTTGTATGCTGGCATTCGATGGTTTGTCTTCGATTCGATAGCCACGAAATGGACGCCATGTTGGATTTTGAATTCTCGCTGCGAGAAGCTATTTATTCTGCCGACGTTTGATGATTGCTAGAAACTGTACTTTGAGGGAGAATAGCAAATTTTGGAAATAGCGTGAAATGACAACAATCTTGTAGCAATGTTTAAAATTACTGTTTAGCGCTTTGTTCTTTATCCGTGTTGTTATTTATAATACATACAATTTGTTATCTATTACCGCATTCATTAAGTAGCAACGGAAAACTAATCATAAATAAATAGCGGTTGACTAGCAAATAGCATTCGGCGAGCGAGAATGACGCGTAAACGCGCCCTAAGGGCGAATTTATGCAATGAGACCTTCTCGCTCGCTGACGCTATTTGCCAGGCAACGTTATTTATTTATATTAGTTTCCAGTTTCTACTAAACGAACGCGACAATGCATAAACAATTAAGTGTATTATGAATAACAACAAGGAGGTAGAGCAACAGTAATTGTAAACATTGCTACAACATTGTTATTTTTCACCATTTCCAAAATTTGCTATTTTCGCCGACAAAAAACAGCTTCTGCAGCGATCAGATGACGGTAGAATAAATTGCTGCTCGCAGCGAGAATTTAAAATCCAACATGGCGTTCCTTTCATGGTTATCGAATCGAATCGAAAACAAACCATGGAAGGCTGGCATTCCGAAAACAGTCCACCGCGTTGTACTGCAGTAAAAATTGTTTTCTTGTCATAAATCGACGCTGTCGTACCTCACGCTTCGTACTTTGTGTCGTGAGGTATACACTTCGTCCGCGTCGTTGCCATGGTTACTACGCATAGGTAACTGGAAAGCCTCATGCTCCGGTGAAGGCGAGAAGCAGCCCGAAGATTTAGTATTAACCAAGTAAAAGCTAGTGAGCAAGAAAATTGTCGTTGCGTAAACCCGCCCTATTGTGCACGCAGTGTATCTTGAGTCCTGCTGGTATTTTATGAGCGGCTACATCTTCCTGGAGGGAGTGGCTTTAATCGACGGCCAACATTGTTTTTGTAACCATCTAGGATATCAACAAGGTGCTCTGCTATCGAAAACATACAATCGATTATTTGCATTCGTTCTGGGGCCAGCTCAAGATAGGCCGCGGACACTATAATCGCGATTTGCAGAACTCAATTATGTGCTTAGTTCAAATTTTATTTTCCCCTTTAACCTGCAGGCGTGAGTAATTTCCTCCGTGAGGAATCACTCGCGATAAAAGTTAACTTTTTAATTCAAAAGTTCCGAGTTAATTAAATGTAGTGGTGCGTTCGTGACATGCCTCCTTCGAATCCGAAAAGACACGAAAAACAATTTTCACGCTGCGCTCTTGCAAAATGAGATGAAAAATGTAGACAACCTTTATAATGCCAGAACGAACATATGTTGACATCTTTCCTGTGAGACGAGATTGCCAGCAATGAAAAACAAGAATCGAAGCAATTCCTTGGAAACGGCGGGTTGACACTAATGATGTCGCAAAACCAATCTTCAATGTGGTCGTGGTGGTTGGGAGGGAGCAGAGGTGAGCCCTATACCCTATAGAAGAGATCACTTCATCTCATCAGTAACTAGAAAAGGGGAGTTAAAACTCCCTGCGTGTCTTGTACGTTGTACGCCTGGATTAAAAGGCTTACCAAACAATCTTAACATTGTAAATCTTTTTTTTTACGTAATATAGTAAGCAACCAAGAAAAAAAAATAGAGACCATATTATGAAATGGCCAAAAATTAATAAGCACTTTATTGTTAATTAAAGCAACATCCAGCCTGCCTTATAACTTTCCGCCTGCCTCACAACACCCACGCGACGATCACATCCACGTATTTACCACAGCTAAGGTCAACTGAGACGGTAGCTTCGTTCCACGCAGCGAAAAACGTAGCTACTGTCTCAGTTGGCATTGCGTCTAATAGTCAGGCAACGTGAACCCATTGATTGTATCGTCAAAAACCAGAATGATTCTTGTATTTTAAAATCACAATTTATAATTTTCGAGACTAGTGTCTTATAATTTTGCTTCGGCGATCAATTGGAATAATTAATTTGAATTTTTACTGCATTAGCCTTCTAGAGTTTTGATATCATAGTAATTACTAGCAAACGATTAAAATTAATACTGCGCACACACAGATAAAAATTCCAAGGTCATTGTAGGCGCGCGATGCATCATTTATGTTCGGGACGAACGTAAATAAAGTTAGTAATATTCAACAGAAAATCTCCTAGACGCCACATTTTAAAACGGATATTTAGCAAGGGAAAGACTAACGGTAATTAAATAGACCTTTGAGGCCGTACTTGATGTGGAAGATCGAGATAAATGACGCTGGGAGTTATATCCCTTTAATGTGAACACAAAGGTAAAGGATGTTAACAGCATTTACAAACATCAAAAAAGAAATTAAAAAAAGGTTATTGAAAAAATAACTGATATTAACTATGTCAAACTATTAAGATGATAATATTGAACTAGAAGAATCCTATTCTCCAGACGGGTGTAATAAACGTGGGGCTTAATGAGTCATGTGCTCCACGTTTCATCACAGTAAGTTTCTTTAATGACAACTTCGCGCAACTGGTTAACAAACGCTGATTTTCGTTTGCTTCGCTCACGCTCACTCAGTTAGCGCATCTCTCCACCACTGGAACACCTTCTTCCCTCTAGCCTTCTTGCCTGCAATGAGAATGTGGTGTCACCGAATTTCTACAATAAGCACTGTGAACAATTGCTTAGACTATTTCCAGTTTGGCGTTGTCTCGCTTCGCTGGAAGCAGTTATTTATTGCTTTTCACATACTAACTGACTCATATCTTATGCCGCAAAAATCCTGTACACCTTTAATAAGGTTTCGATGACGTCGTATTTTATCATCATTTTGATGGCACCACACTGTCATTACAGGTTAGGATTCATGAGGGAAGTAGGTAATACATTTCGAACGCGTTTACTGCACCCGTCCGGGAAACCAACCCCACCGTCACACACCAAAGATTAACTGCGGGGATGCAGGAAAAAAATTCACAAAATTTTTATTTCAGTCTGTTTAATCTCAGTCTACGCATTACGGCGGCGTTTGCTAATTTACATTGTTGCCTAACAACAATGTTTAAAACAATGAAACGATCATTCGGGGCTCCGTAACTCCGCAATGGCATGACCAATTGAAATTATAAATAAATAAATAATTTGGCCGAGTGAATTTCGGTCGAATGGAGCCCTGGTCACGGTTGTGACCTTAATAACGGGTTCAGTGAGTTATCTTTATTAAAGCCAGTGGAGGATGTGGCCATAGCCATTAAGGCGCTATGCAAGTGATCTGGGAACGAACTGGGTAGCCGGTTCGAATCCGGGTCATGCCACTCCGATGAAACGTGAGTGCATAAAGGTGGCTTACTGAACTACGTTATTTCTAGTGTATGATTTTCGCTATTGGCTAATTTTCAATTTTCCTCAATTGAAATTATGACAGTGAGGATGAAAATCTGCACTGCGGTAGCTGTCCATAGAGAATATCTGTACCATCATACACCAAATATTAACTACGGTGAAGCAGAAACAAAATTCACAAATTTTCGGCTTGGAAAAGGTTTAATAGATTAGAAATGCTGAGCTGCTTAAAGTTCGATGACTGTTTCATAAAAAAAAAAAAAAAACCAATATGATCTTGAGCACTCAAGTATCGTTTAAATTATTATACAAACGCTAATTATTACTGGTGCGAAACGCTGATAAGTACGATGACTGTTTCATAAAAAAAAAAAAAACCGCAATATGATCTTGAGCGCTCAAGCATCGTTTAAATAAATAAACGCTGATTATACTGGGTATAATCAATGTCGATTATCGTTCGCGTCGCTCACTCAATCAGCGCTGGCTAATAGTATGCTATTACTTCTTTGCTGAAGTCCGTTCTACGCAGTGCGGAGTCAAATTATATTTCATTGTTTACAGAGGTCTTATTGTAACCTGTTTGCAACGCATAGCAATGATAAACTCGTACACCATTAGTTTAAAGTGATTGTAGTTTGAAGTGATTCTACTTATAAAACACGAGGTAGTAGTGATTCTACTTGTTGGTGAACTTTTGGTATTTCTACATTTCCTGTTGGCTATGGTGTTGTAAATTATTGTAATGTGTCAGGGAGCGCATGGCTGTGCCAAGGCTCTTGAATAAATGGATCGAATCTAGTACACGGCCGGTTTTCGGGAGCAGGGCTTATAAGGTGTAGATTTTTGCACGCATGTAATGTTCTCAAAATAAGCATGTTGAGCTGTTTCGAATTTAAAATTTAACATTGGAAAAAGTCTACCAACGAAGACAAAAATATATAACGTAACGTGCAACTGAATGTAACTTGCATGTAATGCAAACCCACAGAAGTCGCAATGAGAGCGCTTGTATGTTGTTCTTTTATTTCTTGAGAACTGTAGAGAGTTTAATTCCGAATCTCAACGTTGAAATTATGCCACCCCAGCAAGGTTACGCTGATGACGTCATTCGTGAAATCTGCCAAGCCCATAGTACGCATGACGTCAACTTGTAATGACCCATTGTCACTTCAAAATTAATATTCATTGTTGGTTGAGATGGTGCTATTTAATCAATTGTTGTAACAATATATTGTGAATTGTCTGTACTTAATGTTTGACGTCAATTGTAACGGCTCGAGCTCGCTTGGTTTTCTGCCGGGTGCTCCCAACAATTAGGTATTAACCTTGAATTCATTCGGCCTCTGCCCTCCAGCCATTCCAGATCCAACGGTAATTTCGGCCGTTTAATTAGAATTATTCCCCAACTGCCCCAATCCCCAAACTTAACATCAAACCAGACCAACCCTGTTGCTAGTTTAGCACAACAACCCCGTAGCTATTTTACCTAGCTGTGGAAACGTGAATTTAACCCAAAAGTTACCAATCCATCTTTTCCCAAGTAGGCATCATGCTGTTTGTATTCCATTTTAGGCCCTAATCCTGGGTTAGTGTCGCCTGACGAAAAAATAGCAAAGTGGGAGAGCTAAACCAAATTAGACTGAAAACCAAACACTGGGAAACGGGTTGAGGAACTTTGGGTTTAAATTAGGGTAAAAGAGGCTTGTTAGGTTGGGGGAAAAAGCCTAACCACAATTGGGCCTACTAGAGGCCTAATAAGCCAGAAATACCCCTAACCAGAAGACCTGGCAGGGGTTGAGGGAGGACCAGCCGGGTGGCTGGCCCGAAGGCTTTCTGATTTTTCCATGCTGGGCCCTTGCTTAAATACGTTTTGGTAACTCCTGACAACCGCGAAATAGCCAGGGTATTATGGGAAATGGAAAGTTCTAGAAGCAGGAACCGGAAACTAAATTATAAGACTTAGATAATGTCCGCCTATGCAAGAATGGACACCCAAGACTAAGATTGGCCATTGGCACCAGCAAACATGAAAGTAAACAAGATTTGCGACATCGCCCTTGAACGTCAGGCGAGTCTGAGCATACTATCGCTCATGTTTTAAGATCAAAGCATAACCAAAACTAAACCACGACTACTAGCCATATTCCAACAATTTAGCTTAGCTTGGAATTCCTGGAACCCCTTGACTATAGTCCCACCACACGTTACTTTGCAAGTCCACTGACTGTGGAGTTGGCTTAGGGGAAAACAGTGGCACGTCCCAGCTAACCCTACAGAACAAGAACTTATAGTGTCCGCGGCCTATCTTGAGTTCGCCCCAGAACTAATACAGATAATCGATTGTATGTCTTCGATAGCAGAGCACCTTGTTGATATCCTAGATGGTTACAAAAACAATGGCGGCCGTCGATTAAAGCCGCTTCCCCCAGGAAGATATAGCCGCTCGTAAAATACCTGCAGGACTCAAGATACGCTGCGCGCACAAGAAAGTGTTGTTCTGGCCAAAAATCCAACATGTTTTTGTAATATGTGCTTGCGGGCGTCCTTAACCTGTCAAGGGTGAGTCCATTTCTGTACCTGCTTCCCTCAAAAATAACATTTATTGATTCTTAATAAAGTCTCGTGCTTTATTATGCTTTGTTGATGACCTCACTTGTCGGGCAGTAAGATAAAAAAATCTTTCCTTTTATCTCGCGGCAAGGAAAAGCTCTAACTGGAATTAGGAATCAGAACTTTCCTTAGTGTCTATCTATAGAGCAGCGTCAAGTGACGTCATATGGCTACAAGAGAGATACCTGCAAGGGGCACTAGATTGAAATGGTGGGTTAAACAACGGCACTTCTAGTCAAGCCAGTGCTTTGCGAGTGGATTTCGTAGGCTTAAAAAACCGTTGTTTTTCTCCAATCTCTTATGCTGCTTAGTTTGTAATTGGAAAATAAAGATTCCACTTGCTTAAAAATGTCAGCAACTGCCAACAAATCGACAAAAATCGCGCGTTTTAGGCCTAAGAAATCCAGTCTAATAGCATTGGCGCTCTTCTTTTCCCCCACCAGTGCACCTTGCAGCTAACCCAGTTACTGGGTCCACCATAGAGTTATATACAATAATACTACGTCGTGTCACTGCCCTATACAATTTTCAAAAATTGTGCCGATTTTCTTTTACCAGTAAACAACTCAGCGTCACGGATTTGCAGTTGAATGGCCGATTTGGCGCCGTTGAACAATTTTCCGTCTTTCCTTGTTTTCCTTTAATTAAATAATCTAGCGACGCCATCTCCTTCCCCAATTGTGGAGGGGGAAAGCAGAAAATGCTGCATAAATCACCCCAAGATGGCGATCTCATCTAGCGAGGCATATTCGCTCCCCTCCAGGGATAAAAGTCTCTGTCATCATTCCTCATCTGCATAGATTCTAATCAGCTCGCGACTCGGTCAAATAAGTTGGCGACGTAATTCCCAACTGCACGTGGAAAGACCGTCGGAACCCGACTGCAGCAGCGGCAAAGCAAGGTGAAGTGCATGTTAAGATGTGAGGTTGGAGAATTTTATTGAAAACCTGAAAGTTTAGAACGGAAATTGGAGTTTGCGTATTTTCCGTGTTTACATGACGGCGAATACGTTAATGGAGTCGGCGTGAATGTGCCGTGAGCACTGACAACTGATTTGTTCAAATGTCAAGTCACTTCTGGTTTTGAACTGCAACGGAATATACAGCAGTGACGCGACGTAGTAATATTGTATATAACTCTATGCTGGAGCCTTAATGGGTTAGCTGCAAGGGGCACTGCAGAGAGAAACAGAAGGGCGTCATACTGAAGCCGATGCTGTGAAGAGTGATTTCTTAGACCTAAAAACGCGCGATTTTTGTTGTTCGAGAAAACAACGTTATTTTAAGCCTGAGAAATCCGCTCTTCCGTTGTTTTTCCCTCCATTTTTATGTAGTGCACCTTGTAGTTATGCCCTCCAAAACCCACACTGGTGCCAATATGGCGGCAAATGTCACTGCTCTATTGAAAAATAAAATGCACTTAATTATCGTAATATAGGCCTACACATAAAAAAAAAAGCCAAGCAGTAACCTAGCTTTTAGGTCGCTGCATGGCTTTTTTTTTATGATTTTAGATTTTAGGCGTAATTGCCAGCTGTTAGGCCTAATTTTTACCTCCTGTTTCAGTTTCGTATGTAAACGGAGAATTGGGTTCGAAACTAAGCCTTTTCATTCCAGTGGCGAAGAAATGGGGTCGGTGGTATATTAGCCCTTGGGGACCCCCCTATCCTTAATCGATAGAATGGCCCTTAAAACATCCTATCGCGAGGTGAAAATTTTTTAAAATTTTAAAATTTTTTAAAATTTTGTTGTAGGGCTAGTGAAAATAGGGACCACTTTTTCATATTCCAGTCAAGTGGTCCCTATTTCACTTGTTTTTAAAAAAAGACTTGGAAAAACGTTTGCACTTAGAGAAATTTTTTAGCTTGTGCGTTTTTTATGGG
>JAHWFP010180422.1:138409-148824 GCA_023313725.1 Lithobius niger | reverse complement strand
GCCAGACTGACACGGCCGTGTCAGTCTGGCTTAGCGGTAGGGCCTTGGCCTTTGATTTCAGAGGTCCTGGGTTCGATTCCCCGCTTAGGCAGTCTGACATATAAGTCCAAAAGGCAACGTAAATAGGTTTGCATCCGTATTTAGTTATACAATTGATTGCTCAATAACCTGAGCAACGGCTTAAATTCGACAACCAGCCAGATACGGTACTTGAACACCAGCACTCGAAAATAAATTGAAGTCAATGTGGGCTTTACATGAAACCAAATAATTGAATATGCTCATCCTTAGTGGGCAACGTGTTGCCCGTAATCAAAAAAATAACTAGTCCGACACAACCTTACCTCTTCTAAGAAATGGAATGTGGTCATCTTCAATACCACCGCCTAGTCGGGCAGATGGCGTAAAATACTGATTACTAGACATATGATTTATTAGCTGTTTCATCTGGTGTAACGTTTTTTCTGAAATAAAAAAAAAAACACCAACATATCAATATCATGACGTAATGCTCACTGCCATTTTGACAAAACCCTACTACACAGAACTGAAGGTGCAGCAACTGTACAGTCGGCGTACCAAGGCATATCTCCAAATAAATCCCTATCTCACGGCATGGAGCAGGCACTGCCCCCCCCCCCTTAGCAAGGATGTGGGGGGGGGGTAACGTACCATTTTCGAATGTAAACCCCCACACTTGTCACTCACTGTAAAGGTGTTGTTGTCAAGGAAGATGGTGAAGGTCCCCCCCCCCTCGCCTAGATATAGTGCGTCTAACCAAAATGGTGGGTATCAACGTTCCAAAATGACCGATTGACCACAGTACTCCGTGTTGGAACAGCACATTTTTAGCACTTTTTGTAGATGAGAATGAGTTTAATTCCCTGTTTCATTTACTATGCTTTACCTGGCAGTTAGTCACTTTTGTTTTAAGACTTTCCAGGCTAGAGTATAAGGACTACAACTGTATTTTTTTGTAACCTTTATCCACCCAAAGCCAAAACTGGTGTAAGAGAAGCCAGCAAGTTTCCAAAAGGAATCGGCCTTTGAAGGTAGAGATATCATTTGACCATGGGAGGGCCGCCAAGGTTAATGCTATTACCAAGTTAATCGCACCGACTAATTAGACTGAGAGCTACTGCCAGTTTTATCCTAATTTTGAGTCAGAAAGGTTTGAGGTACTTAATGTGTTGGCAGTACCCAACTACAAAAATGCAATTCTTAAAAGGACTTTCCTTCCAGAACCATTTTTCTCGATCCACCACATCAAGTACGGCCCCAAAGTTTTACTTTACTTACCGTTAGTCAATTCCTAGCTAAACATCCGTTTTAAAATGTGGCGTCTACGAGAATTTCTGTTGAATATTGGAGAACTTTATTTACTGTGGGACGCACGTATATGATCCTTTGCGCACTTACAATAACCATAACGTTTTATCTCTGTATGTACATGTACTAATTTGCTAATAATTACCATGAGATCAAAAATCTAAACGACCAATGCGGTAAAAATTATAATTATTTGTGCCACTAGATCGTCGATGAAAGATTATACGATATTAACCAAACAAAATTATAAAAAGCGATTTAAAATACAAAAATCATCCTTCCCTACGCGGAACGCAGCTACTACCTCAGTTGACCTTGGTGACGGCAACATGGAGGATGCGATCGGTGCGTGGCTGTTATAAGGCAGGCGGGATGGTGCTTTAAGCTGCGCAACCAGTCCTGTTGGGTCAAAGGTCATCTAAAATTTTCAGAAAAGTCATCGTTTTAACTAAATTCGCGTGTTCGGCAACATTTTTCTTCCGAACAACTCGTCTTGGTGAATACAAATAAAGATGCATAAGAATACAACTTTCAGGTCAATAAATAATCGATTAATTCGATTAAAAGTCATCAACTTACCTAAATTTGAGTACCTGAAAATTTCTTTCACCAAAAAATTCCTTAAGATGTGTAGAAATAGGATTGACACTTAAGAATGAAAAAAAACTGGTCAATAAGGGGCTTAAGAAAAGCTTAAAGTCAAAGGTTATAGTAAATATTTTCAAGTCATCATTTTGTCTAAATTCGCTTGCAGGCAAAAATTTGTATCCCAAACAACTCGTCTTGGCAAATAAAAAATACACAGTGCTTAAGAATGCAACTTTCAAGTCAATAAATGGATTAAGATTCAATTAACATCGATTAAATGTCACCGATTTACCTAAATCTGAATTCCTAAAAATATTTTTTCACCAAATGATTCCTTAGGATGTATACAAAAAAGATTGACACTTAAGAATGAAAAAAAGTGGTCAATAAGGGGCTCAAGAACAGACTAAAGTCAAAGTTTATAGTAAATATGTTAAAAAGTCATTAATAACTAAATTCGCGTGTCGGCAACATTTTTATCCCAAGCAACTCGTCTTAGTAAATAAAATACACGGTGCTTAAGAATAGCACATTCAAGTCAAAAAATCGATTAAGTCACCGATTTACCTAAATTTGAATACCTGTAAATTTGTTTCGCCAAATGACCCCTTAAGATGTAATACAGGACGGAAAGCCATATGGGCTCGAGATTGGTTTAATAAATACGGATGCAAACTGACACGGATGGCCGTGTCAGTATGGCTCAGCGGTAGGACTTACGCCTTTGATTTCAAAGGTCCCGGGTTCGATTCCCCGCTGAGGCAGTCTGACATATAAGTCCAAAAGGCAACGTAAATAGGTTTGCATCCGTATTTATTAAATCCCTAAGATGTGTAAACAAATATTGACTCTTAAGAAACAGCTTAAAGTTACAGGTTATAGTAAATATTAAAGTTCAAGCAAATTATAGTGGTGCTTAATTCTAATTAATAAACAAAAACGGAACGTTAAATGTTCAGAGTAAGGGTCCAAAAGTCAAAACTTAGAAGGGACGACAGTAAGGGTCTAGGTGTAAAATTTTGTAAGAGGCTGGTAAGCATTAGACCCTTACTACCCGGTGGTTAGCTTAGTTCTACTGTATTCGGACAGAACGTGTGTATGAACGGCTGTAGCAGGATTTCTTTGTTCTTAGAATTGTCATGGAACTTTAAGAACATTAATTTTCTTGTGAAGTTTGGCATTTTGTGTCTTTTGATGCTTTAGAATTTTTTATTATATTTCGTCGATTTACGGCAGAGGATAACCAGTAATGCACTCTGCACATACACATACACACACACTAATACATAAATACACATTAAGAGCCGCATTCCAGAAATTCATTCTAGTGTGAGTGAGAGAGCAAAGGTGAGTGCAACATCTAAGGTAAGGGTCAACAATTTTAGTACAGCCTCAAAAGCGAATGTAAGTGTCCTAACATCTGAGGGTATTTCTATAGATGCGTTTTGACCCTTACACTGACATTTAGCCCCACTTACTCTTGAGTGGATTTCTGGAATACACCTGAGAGTTCAGATTGTAAGCTACTAATTTAACATTTATTGATGAAAAAATGTGTTCGCAACTTACAGTTGCAAATTAATAAAGGTTAAAATGTTTTAAAAAAGTTACTAAGAAATATTTCTTAGCAAACAGATTAGAACATAAGTTTTCACTATAAAACTTGGTAGTGACCAACTGCCTTGTTAACAGTCCTCATTATCTTCATCTTTGGAGGATTGTAGCTCATTATCAATACGGTATCATCAAAAGACTCTTCTTCCAAAGCAGAATTATCAGGTGCAAGCCGTTCTGGCATTTGGACTCCTTCAGACCACACAATTTCGATCTTTTCTTCGTGACAAATCCACCCATGTGGTGCTGTTTTGTTCAAATGCATTTTTGAATCAGCATGGCCTGACAACGGCCAATTAATGGTTAGTATTCATCTTTCTCCCACTTTTTCGACAGACACAGTGGCAAAGCTTTCCTTATGTGGGTGACATGAGTGCCTGTCGGAAGTTATTTGGGCGTCGTTGATCTGCTCCAGTTATCACGTATTCCATACCATCTTGTCCTTGTTCTAATTTGTTCAGGGAATGTTCTCTATCATCATCAAACACAAGGTCGATTCGAAACGGAGAAAGTTTGCATAGGTGAATCATAATCGTTCGAAAACCCTTCCATTACATACGAATTTGGGAGATCGGTGGGCAAGGTATGCGGCAAGAACATCTCATCACCGATGCAGGCATTCATGACACTTGGAGGAAATTCGATTTGTGTTATGTCACCGACATTCAAGAAAGCTTTGCCACTAATTCTGTCGAAAGAGTGGGAGAAAGATGAATACTCAACATTAATTGGCAATCGTCAGGTATAAGTTATGGAAAGATCCATGTGCTATCGGTTTATGTCTGAAGACCGACACATTCATCGAGCGATCATTGATGAGCTAACTTGCAATCATTAAGAAGTTGACACAAGAGTTGTAGTACATGGTCTCACGGGACATGGATGCAGATGTGCAAGCTGGTCATGTAGCTGTAACAGCTTGCGACACAGACATTGCTGTTATTCTACTTTACCATTCTTCCAAATTTAAAAATACTTTGTGGATGAATTTGGGAACAGGCAATAAACGAAAGGTGATCAGCATTTCAGCAGTTGCGGCTTCTTTGGGCAGTACGACATCAACTACGCTAAGATTTCACGCTTTATAGGTTGTGATTCAACCTCTGCGTTGCGTAAAATTGGTCACAGAAGACACTGTTTCAGAGGAAACTTTTAGGAAAGTTGTTATTTGCATGTATGATGTATGGTTCGAAGGTGAAAGACATGACAGTAAACCTAAGATGATGTGACATATCTGCAATCAGCATTTGCTCTTGGAATCAATGTTAAAGATCCACTGAAAAAGGTAAAACGATAGATGCTTCATCGCTGCAACCACACAGAAATGAGCTACATATGCGTATCCACAGAGATCTCTGAAGACGGATACATTCATTGAGTGATCGTTGATGAGCCAATTTGCAATCAAGAAGAAGCTGACACAACAGTTGTCGTACATGGTCTCCCAGCTGATGCAGGTGTACAAGCTGGTCATATAACTTTTAGATGTTGGGACACACACATTGCTGTTATTCTGCTTTACCATTCTTCCAAATTTACAAATACTTTGTGGATGGATTTGGGAACAGGCAATAAACGAAGGATGATTAGAGTTTCAGCAGCTGCAACTTCTTTGGGTAGTCTGAATTCGACTATGCCAGGATTTCACGCTTTTACAGGTTGTGATTCAACCTCTACATTTGCAAGGAAAGGAAAGATTACCCTTCGTAAACTATTGCAGAAAAATACAAGCTTTATAGAAATTGCTCACAGAAGAAACTATTTCAGAGGAAACTTTTAGAAAACTAGATTTATTTACATGTATGATGTATGGCTTAAAGGTGAAAGACGTGACAGTAAACCGAAGACGAGTTGACATGCTACAATCAGCGTTTGCTGTTGGAACTAATGTTAAAGATCCACTGAAAAAGGTAAAAGGAATAGATGCTTCATCGCTGCCACCATGCAGAGACGAGCTAAATATGCATTATATTGAAAGGAAAGGAAATTAAAGTCACATCATATGAAAGGAACTTTGTATACTTTAGGCTGCTCTTTTCAATATATATACTCCTAATCTACATTATACATCCAGAGAGTATTACATGTTGCAAGCACCTTGGACCACATGATTCAAAAATGTATTTGAACAAAACCAATACAACATGGGTGGTTTTCTCACCAAGAAAAGAACGAAATTATGTGGTTTGAAGGTGTCCAGATGCCAGAACGGCTTGTTCCTGATAGTTCTGCTTTGGAAGGAGACTTCTGATGATATTGAAAATGCGCTACAATCCTCCGAAAATGAAGATAATGAGGACTGTTAACAAGGCAGTTGGTCACTGCCATAAGTTTTACAGTGAAAACTTCTATTCTATTTTATTTGCAAACAAATATTTATTAGTAAGGTTTTATTTTTATTTTAACCTTTGCTATTAAGTTGCAACTGTAAGCTGCTAAAACTTATTTTTATCAATAAATGTTAAATTAGTAGATTACAATCTGCACTTAAAATGTGAATTCTTATATATTCGTTCCGCTAATAATAATTAAGACACAATTAAGCACCACTATAATTTACTTGAAATTGTAATTTTGAATATTTACTATAACCTTTGACTTTAAGCTGTTCTTGAGCCCCATATTGACAATTTTTTTCATTTTAATGTCAATCCTTTTTCTACACATCTTATGAAATTTTTTGGTGAAAGAAATTTTCAGGTATTCAAGTTTAGTTAAGTTGGTGGCTTTTGATCAATATTAATCGATTCTTAATAGACTTATTGACTTGAAAGTTGCATTCTTCAGCACCGTGTACTTTCTTATACATCAAGATGAGTTGGTTGGGAGAAAAAATTTTGCCTGCACGCAAATTTAGGTATTAACAACCTTTCTGAATGTTTACTAGTCAAAGTAAACCTTTGACATTACGCTATTCTTTAGACCCTTATTGACACCTATATTTTTTCTCAAGTATCAATCCTATTTCTGCACATCTTAAGGAATCTTTTGGTGCAAGAAATTTTCCGGTACTCAAATTTAGGTAAGTTGTTAACTTTTAATCGATATCAATCGATTCTTAATCGATTTATTGACTTGAAAGTTGCATTCTTAAGCGCAATTGCTTTATGTACCAAGACTAGTTGTTTGGCAGAAAAATTTTGCCAACATGCGAATTTAGTTAAATTGGTGACTTTTCTAAATATGTTAGATGACCTTTGACCCAACAGGACTGGTTGCACAGCTGAGAATTGCATTTTTATTTGCATTTGGGTATTGCCTACACGTCAAGTAGTACCTCAAACCTTTCTGACTCAAAATAAGGATAAAACTGGCAGTACCTCTAAGTCTCAATTGTTCGAAAGTTAAATGAAAACTAGAACATTGCTACTTGTTGTCGTATAAGGGAAATCTTCCGTAACCTGGTAACTGAAACGATACGGGAAATTTAGGGCCAGAGTGGGACGAACGTAGGACATCACGGTGAGCTTGGGTCCACAATGACCCAAAAAACAAACTTGTGATGGAAA
This sequence comes from Lithobius niger, assembly GCA_023313725.1. Classification (NCBI taxonomy): domain Eukaryota; kingdom Metazoa; phylum Arthropoda; class Chilopoda; order Lithobiomorpha; family Lithobiidae; genus Lithobius; species Lithobius niger. The sequence continues at coordinate 141,784 of JAHWFP010180422.1, read as the reverse complement.
TTAATAAATCCTTTAAAGAATCATATATTTCATTACATGTTCAATAATTTATTTGCATTAATTTGTTCAAAACGATGTTCTCCCATTTCGATGTTAAATTGCAAGGCACCTTCGATAGCCACAATGTAGTAAAAGTCCACAAACGCAGCGATGCCAGTGAAAGGGATGGCGGCTAGTAGTTTTAACTGGAACAGAAAAGAAACGTTGCTCCATTAGGTTTGCCATTTGATTTGTTAAAAGGCCTGTTCAAATTTTCTTTTAATGTCCAAAGTATTATTCGGAGCGATAAGTTGACTCATTGGATTCACCTTGGCGGCCTTTTCCTGGTTGAATGATATCACTACTTTCAAAGGCCGACCCGTCTTGAAAACTTGGTGACTTCTCTTATACCAGTTTTGGTTTTGGGTGGATATCATACTTTCATAGGACTCAGCGCACAAAACGTCAGACCGTCTTATCACTACCTCGACCTTTTCTTTCCTGGAGGAGTTTTATGTCTATAAATTTTCAGATTGATTATTTTCACTTTTCCATTGACCAGTTAGCCGTTACATGAGCCAAATTGACATGGTTTGGTTTGTCTGCCCATGCTTCACATTAACAATTTTCTTCAATCCCATTTTTGCACACACTGGCTAACTAACACTGATTTTCTCTCACTCACTCAATCAGCGTATGGATTGATAGCATTAAAAGCATGCTGTTTTTCGTTTCCCTGTACGTTACGCTTCTTGTCAGCAGAAGCTAACAGGCCTCTTAACAAGTCAAATGGAAAACCAAATGGAGTAACGTCTCTTTTATGTTCCAGTTAAAACTACTAGCCGCCATCCCTTTCAGTGGCATCGCTACGTGGAGTTTGTGGAGTTTTACTACATCGTGGCTATCGAAGGTGCCTTGCAATTTAACGTCAAAATGAAGAACTTCGTTTTGAACAAATTACTGCAAATAAATTATTCAACATGTGATGAAAAATATGAGTCTTTAAAGATTTATTAATTTCCGTCACAACCTTTTTTTTTTGGTCGTTGTGGACCCAGGCTCACCGTGGACGTCCTTGACTCTCACATCCGTTCCGCTCTGGCCCTAAATTTCCCGTACCGTCCCAATTACCAGGTTACGGAAAATTTCTCATACACGAAGGGGCGTATTTATGGTAAATAAAGCTGATTATATAGACCTAAATGCCATTCAGTTAATTAGGACGCTTAAGAGAGTAACTTAAGTCGAAAATCACTTTAAATTCATAATAATGACAAGTTATATAAGAAAATTAAAACCAAGCATACCACAGTCATGATTTTGAAATATACGGGTTGCCTTGACGTAAAATATGCATAGAACTTTTCTGTAGCAAATTTTATACTGAACATTATCTATTACCAGTAAGTTATCGATCTGACCAATAGTTAAACCATAACAAGCACAGCAAAAAAATTGTATTTTTCGGAGGGGGAATTACAGCATTTCTCCGGTTCTCTGAATTAAGTTTCTGGTAAAACATGTGGTACCCCTGTTACTTCCTTAACGTCACAGGCGCCCTTTCCTGCCCAGTACGACTGAAATTAAAATCAGGTTTTTATAAAATTCCTAATAAGGTACGTAGCGAAATGACTGCATCGAAGAAGGAATTGGTTGGTCCAGTATTTGTTCGTTGCTGTGTATTCATTGGTTGGTGAACAAGCAGACAAACTATTTTTTCTTACTGGGTAAATAAACTGGGTACTTTTAGGAACGGCACCTTGACTTAGGTTGTGATTGATTTTATTGGCCTGGAATATTTACGTCAGCAGTGTCAGATTGACACCCTGACACCCCCGTCCCACCCCCCTTCTTCCTCGCTTGCTCGCGCGCATGTCACCTTTTGAGCAGGGCAGAACGTTGAGAGAGGCTTTGGCGCCAAGACTGAGACTGGCTTTAAACTGCCAATAAATGATGGATTCACCCGAACTTTGTGTTTTGACTGACTATCCTGGGAGTATCAGAAAGGGAATCCTGATAGCAGTTTGACACATACCGAAATCACTTTAGTATGTACTGGTATCGACCAATAAAGACGTTGCAGATATAGACTACTTGATTTAATCATTTTAATTGTACTAACCAATGGATGCCATCCTTTCATATAACATTCCAGTATTTTCGAAGAAGTCTTTGAATTCGGGATTTGGTGCCCCAAGTAAATCTAATAAAACGAATACGACCTGCAGTGAAAATAATAATAAAAAAAAAAAACAGATTATTGACAACGACTATAATGCAAAATATAAATTTAACATAGGTTCTAAAAAAAAAACTACTAACCATCCTATCAAGTTCATTCGTGTTATTTTCATTGTTTACGCCAACTGGATAGGGTTGCTTTTCTAACTTTGCTGCTAAGTGTCGTGATCCATAGAGGGAATCGGTCGCCGTCCACTCCACAAATGCTTCTTCTCCGTCAAAGAAAATCATCTGAAGGGTAACATCCTTTTTCTGCAAATAACAAACCAAACGCTAACATAATCCACAATGGTTCGAAATTTGAAAAAGCTTTACTTTCACCGATAAATCTCATGCACTGACAATAATTAGTTTAAATTAGAAATGTTAGATTTGCATGCATATTGCATGCATTGGCTTGAAAGAGTCAGGAATATCATAAAACAACAAGAATGTAACTAAATACAATAACTGCTTATGCTTTTAAAACAATCATGAGCTCAAAACTCATAGTGGGTAACAGTGGTTGGGCCAGGTAAAGCGGCAGTTGAAGAACGGAGGACACAGTCGCTACGCATAGAAGCTATCATAACCAATGCTCCGATTACGCTCTTATTATTAAATGAAATAAAGAGCGACAAAGGTTCCAGTTATACAAATCTGCTAAATAGGTCTAAACATTCAGGCATGCAATACGACCACGGGCAGTTTTTTTTTTGGGGGGGGGGGCAACAACCACCATCCCACCATCACACCCAAGAAAACATCTCATTCTGAAAAATGGACCTCAGTCAGAAATACTTAGATTTATAAAACAAAATGTAAATGAATAAAAAAATTTAATAATATTTTGGCTAAGCTTGGAGGAAAAAATTTGCCCTTAAACCCGTTCATCAAAGCCTAGATCCCAAGGCAATCACCCCCCCCCCTCCCCCCCACCATCGCCACCACCTTACCGGATGCCAGATGAAAAGTATAACTGTACGTACAGACTAACAAACCACTCCTGTCTGTGTGTAATTGAGGGGACGGAAGAAGTCTCGTTTGGTAGCTTTCTTTGTTGGGGGGGGATGGGTTATTATTAGTAAAAGCGACATAGGTTCCAGTAATACAAATCTACTAAATGTGTCTAAACATTCAGGGCATGCAATACGACCACGGTCGATATTTTTTTTT
>JAHWFP010180422.1:106590-138309 GCA_023313725.1 Lithobius niger | reverse complement strand
GGGGGGGGGATGTTCCCTTAAATCCGTTGATCCCAGTCTAGACCCCAAGGCAATGCCCCCCTCCCCCCAACCATCGCCGCCACCTTTCCAGATGCCAATGAAAAGTATAACTGTACGTACAGACTAACAAACCACCCCTGTCTGTGTATAACTTTGGCAGCATTGAGGGGACAGGAAGATGTCTCGTTTGGTAGCTTTCTTTGTTGGGGAGAGGGGGGGGGGGGAGTGAGTTAGGATGAGCAATTCTGTATATTGCTTTTGTTATTCAAGCATAATGCGTGTTAGCTTTTAAGTTAAGTAAAAAAGTGCGCGATGCAAGACGAGTTACATTAATGACCAGCCAATTTCTAATTTTCTTCTACAGCTAAATTATCTGAACAGACGAAAGACAAGCTGTCTATTGTTTATTTTTTTTTTATCGAAAGTGATCGTGGAACGAGTGAAGAATTCTGCCTTTACTATGTAGTGCTGCCCCTGCCTTCCAAATCCGTCATGGTACAGAGAAAATATCGGGGCTCCCCTGTATTACAGCTACGCTCCTATTACGCACTATCCGGTTGCCTCACACGTTTGTCGAATTGATACTACAAAAACTGTTACACTAAATAATCGATTATGCAATAATTATCTGATTAGCACGAGCCGCTATTTGTTCGGCATAACTACCCGAATTGTCAATGTGTAAAATACTGGGACAGTTACTGGCGAAGCGCAAAGTAACTGCCATTTTTTTTTTATTGGTTCGCCCAAAGAAGAATGACAGACAGGACTCCGTTTTCCGTGCGATGTTGTCAAAACGTGAAGCTAACTAGTCTATTTCCAGTTCAACTTCTTTTTCATATGGAAGCAAAATTGGAAAAATTTGTTGATCAAGGATCTAGAACCCTTCATATGCAAACGATTTCATCATAAACTGTTCAATAACAAAGCCTACAATTTGCTGGCACGTGTGCTCATCCAAATATCTTGGTTACTCGACGACATTCTGGAACTTCTGGCCTGACGCGAATAAGTGATACGACTGACCTGTTCGAATAAACGACTCGAGTGGGTTGTGACGTCACTAGACAATAGTCCTAGTGACGTCACGACGCGAGCGCTCTTTCTCTCCAACTCGATTTCAATAACTGCTTTTATGTATAAAATGCATAAGCAGTTAAAAACCAATTCCACCATTTGCAGTCCTACAATGGTGGAATTGGTTTTTAACTGCTTTTGCTTATGCAGAGCCTATTGCAGTTACGTTGTTTCAGAACTGTTGCCTCCTAAGTAAATAAAAAAGTAAATGCACAGATTTAGAGTATGATTCATACTACTGAATAGCCCATTAATAAATATTGTATTTAGCCTGTGGCTAAGTCACAACAGACAATTGACTACAAAAAGGGAGAAATACCGGCTAGCGGTTAAATTCTGTTTCTGTTGCATAAACGGAATATACATTACCTGCAAATTTAGCATTCTTATTCTCAAATTTTGTTGTTTCCCTCTATAGATTAAATTCACCCAGTCACCAGGTTGCTTAAGCGTGCAAAAATCATCCTTTTTCCTCTCAACATATATAAGGTGGTGACTCAAGAGGTGGGGTATAGGGCAGGTATAGATAATGTATATTTTCGTTTATGCAATAGAAACAATTTATTTGCTAGCCGACAATTCTCCCTTTCTATTGCTACAAATATACATTACCTATAAATTTAGTATTTACAGAAGACCTCGTCATCATGGCGGCAGCCACCACCTGACAGCTTCCCCAGGGGTCAGGAACTGGTCTCCCAAAAAATCACAGACCTCGTACTTTATTCCATAGGTTAAAACATGTTGAACGGATCTGTGTCCTGAATCAGCAGCCTTGAAACGGGGTGTTTATCGTGCTTCTTCTTTGGTGCTTTTTTTTTTTTTTGGGGGGGGGGGGGGGGGTTGATGACACATTTGGCTGCTACGATGGGTCCCAGATGGTTAAGTCTTTCGGTTTGTTGGTTATGTCTCTGAGGTAGTGGGTAGTGAAGCCCGACTCATTCGTCCGTGAAGCTGCTCGGAGTATTCCTGGAATGGCAATGAAGTTGTGGAAGGCCAATGAAGTAGAGATGAGACGAAGCTCTTGAGCTGCGAGTCTGATGTCGTTGTTATTGGAGTTTAAGACAGAAGTGTGGTATGCGTTAAGATGACTGTTTCATCCAGTTTGCAATGTTGCTGGAGTGGTTTCGCCAAAATTTTGTTTGATGGAACTGAACAGATGGTTCTGGCCTCTTCGAATTTCATTGCCTTGGTTCATTTCGAGTTCGAACCGTGATGCTGGGACTGTTGGTGGCTACGTGTGCTCACGGCGACTGCTCTTCTCTGAGCAGCAGGCGTTAGTCACGTGCTCGATATCACTTCCGCTATTGGTGGCAGTTGGCGATTGTCGGGCAGTTGGCGCTCTCGTGGCAAATTTGAGAAATTAGAGTATCGGTCTTCATTATTGGGTCACGGCGCTTGCGCGGTAAGTATAGTGAGTGAGTTATCACATAACGAAGTGTTAGTTATTTATCCAAGCTTCTACCACAACGAGTGGCTGCTCGGCTGGGGACGTCAGCGAAAATTAACAAACGGATTGACAGTTTAATTTGCCATAGCAAATTTAGTGGATGAACTATTTTTTTTTATGGCCTATTTTATTGTGCAGACGTACAGTGATTTTATTTGACCTTTACTATTGAATTGTGTAACGATTTTTGACTTTCTATCATGAAGGAAGAGTTAGTGGGGAGCGATCACTCCCATGGTCGTGGTTCTCCACCTCTTCTAGATTTATGTGTTTCTGTGTATGGCAGCGGTGATTCAGGAAGTGCTTCCCCAATCCCCGATGGCCAAAATCTTGACAATGTTGGTTTTAATTCGGATGATGGTCCGACGCTGCCCTTACAACACGATTCTGTGTCGGTGCCTAGTACACCAAGGGGTGCTGTAGATTGAAGTCCCGACGTGCACGTAAGATAAGTTCGGCAACTAACTCTTTTGTTAGCGGGAGGTTGGCGCATACAGCCGTCCGCAGCAGTGAGCAGCTGTGTGAGTGCTGAGAAGAGCAAGACGAACGATACAGGGGAGGGGGTCTCAGCAGTGAGTGTGATCACTTGCGTTTCGTGTGTTTGCTTTTGCGCAGAACCAGCTGATGAGAACGAGAAATGGATGCCGTGCCCGCAAGACTGGCTTGGCTGCAAGGAATCAGTGAAACGGTGGCCATGTTAGTGGCAGTGCCATCGACTCCAGTAGTAAGTGAAGCAGTTGTGCTGGGTAACGAAAGTCTTTCATAGAGTGAGAGCGGATCTCGGATGATGAAGGTGACTCTTCACTGAAGGGCGCCGAGAATGAGGATCGCTTGAGCTGATCACGGCGAGACAGGCGGACTTTAGTTGGTGTGCCCGACGGACCAGGAGCAGAGACGGGGTAAGCAGCTGATGAGTCGGCCGAAGGTTGGGTCTTTCATCAAATCTTTTTGAAAGAGATTTTTTTTTTTTAAATGGGTCGGCAGATCATGTCAGTGCTCCCGGGCCCTTGATCAGCTGGCGGGCGAGCGGGAAAATGACATCAAGTTAGGAAGCCGACAACCAGACCTCATCGGGATGTTCCAGCAAGATCGACGGTGTTGAGTCCAGCTCCCCGTCAATCCTTGAAAGGGCAAAGGTGGGGTGATAGCAATGGCGGGGTCTCTAGCTAACGATGGGGCCATGGATGTAATCGGGGCTGGAGAGGAACCTTTCTGGGATGGCTTTGACGCTGTAGATCTTGTTGTAGAACTGTGAACGGAAACTCGATGACTGCAACACTAGTGTCAGTTTACAACAAATATTACTGATGGTGGAGTCTTGAAATGGAAGATGTCGAAAATGCAGGAAGGCCTGTCATCTAATTGAGGACAGACCTGAAGTTGACGATGAAATTTCTAGCTTGACAAAGAAGGTAGCCTTTGACTGGATAACCAGCAGCTTCTGAAGGTGCCAGCCGGTGCTGGCAATGGGTGGGCAGTACACGTGCACGCAAATTACGTCGTCTGTGCGAACAGCTGAGCAGCACATCAGGGAAACGAGAGGCACTCTTCAGAGACGTTGCGTCAGACAAATTCAGATGCATCAACGGATCAAGCCTGATCTGGGCCATGCAATATACGCCGAAAATGTTCAGGAAAGGCAGCAGATGTTAGGGAACTGCAGACATGATGACTAAGTGGTCTTCAGGGACGGACGTTTCAGAAATCAAAACAAACGCATCAACCGATCAAACCTGATCTGAGATATGCATTGTGTTCCGAAAGTGTGAACCAATGGCAGCAGAGTGACAAGTTAAAAGAGAGTCTTCATAGACGCCAAGTTGAAAAGTGCAGAAATGCAACAACAATCAAGGCTAATCCGGGATAAGCTTTGTGCTTTGAGATGTTGTCTTGAAAGTCTTTATTGAAGCAGTACGTCTTGCTTGAGATTTTACTTTGAACCAGGGGTGCATAAAATTCTTACTGGACAAAATTTCCCACAGAATTTTCCTACAGATTTTTCAAATTTCCACAGCCTTTCACTATGTGAGCAAGTCATTTTTTAGTGAATTTCCACAGTTTGCTGAAATTTCCCGCAAACCTTGTTCTAGCGTTCTGTCATATTCTGCACACCTGCTTTGAACTTCAGTTTGAAGTAATATTCTTCAAATCCTGCATTTCCAGTTGAAGACTGAGTAAAGCTTGAGCCGATGTGACGGAAAAAGTGTGGGTGTTGTTCACAGCGGACCCATCCAGGCTGACGGGAAGAACGGCCAAAGAACGGTAACGAAAGTCTTTCGCTTGGGGACGAGGCGAGAAGGCGGACTTTGGACGAGGGATCCGATGGACCAGACTAGGAGAGCAGCCGATAAGTCAGCTGAGAAAGCCGCTTTCGTGGCGACAAGAATCAACCATCGCTGAAAATTCTCTTTCACGCGGGAAAAACGACACGCGTGTTCACAGTGTGTCAGCTTGAGAAAGAAAGACTATATGGCCTTTGCCTCATGGCCCATTTTAAAGGAGGGGTACGCGCATGCACACAGAGGTTAACAAGCTGGCTATAATTAGACAATTTAAACTCGAGGGAAAAATCATTCGAGAATAAGAATGCTAAAATTTACAAGTAAAGTATATTTACAAAAAATACTGCAGTTTTGACCCCCAAAAAACTGCAGTTCTAAAGTGCAATTTTATGGAACACAAACTGCAATTTTAATTACTGCACTTTATTGCAGTAATTAAGAACTGCAGTTTGTTTTCCATAAAAATGTACTTTTAAACTGCAGTAAATAAAAATCTTTATTGAGCTATCTATTTCGTATCAGTTTAGGTTATTAACTTGCATATTACTATCTTCGTCACTTACCTTACTGATCCTAGCTACTCATTATGGTTCACTTACTGACACGATTCCCATGTATGAATCAACCTTATATAACTACTCACTCGTTACAGTACTGTTAATAAGTATGATTGTAGGATTTGCATTTTAATTATTATTGCTAAAATAAAGCAGTGCGTATCTTCATTTTAAACAATCAATTGGCCTCTTCTCTTTTAAACTTTGTGAATTAATCCATTACATTTAATTAAAACTTCATCTTAATTTAGGAAGTGTTTAAAACTTTAAATTTAACAGCATTTCCAACTGTTAATAAACTGCAGTTTATGGAAAAACTGCAGTTTTATGTAGGAACTGCAGTTCCAATCCACAGACAACTGAATTTTAAAATTACTTTAACTACGTTTTAATATTAATAATTAAAACAGTTACAAAATTATAATTATTTACATAAAAAAAGTGTCCAAAAGTAATCCTAAAATTCAGTAGACTGCGGTTTGGAACTAAACTTTCTATGTAAAACTACAGTTTACTAGCAGTTGAAAGTTTTAAGTTGCGTCTGGTCTAATTTCGTGGTACTAAATCGAAATGAATATTAATAAGTAAATCCTGTGATCTGAGACAAGATTATTTATAAGCTACATAACCAGTTACCTATCTTAACACAAACCATTAAATTAGTTAAGCAATTGTATTTATTAGCATTAAAAACTAAAAAGTAACTTTAAAATTCAGTTGCCTATGGTTTGGAATTGAAGTTTCTGTGTAAAAACTGGAGTTTACTAGCTGTTGGAAAAGCTATTCGATTCGCTTATTAAAACATCATTTAAAAGTGAAATCGGCCTTAAAAAAATTTGACGTTAAACTGTAGTTTTTTAAACTGGCATTTAATGGGTTGGAATAGGATTGAGGGTATATTCAATCTTGGTCAGCAACTGTTTTTCAAAGTCTATTAGTAGAACTTCATAAAAGTGGTGGTGAGACGGGGACTACAGCATCAGGAATGGTCAGATTGAGAAATTTGTTAAACAGGCACCTTCATATAGTTTCTTCTCTTCATAACTGAAGCTACCACCCCCCCGCAATAACCTCAGTTAAATACCGCAACTTTATTAAACTACATTTTCAGTTTATAATTGCAACTGAAGACTACAATTTAACTTGTAAGTACTGTCGCGATCTACGAAAACTGCAGTAGAACAATATAATTATTACAAACAAAAACGTCAAGTGTGCCGTAAAAAAAGGGGATTATGATTGAATTTTCACTTGTTAAAATGTACACGGATAAAAATTGATGATTTTTAATTGGAATAATCACATGTATAATTGAGAAAATTGCATCTGTTTAAGTGCTGTTGTGCTTTACGTAAAATATATGATTGGTAAAGCATAACAGCACTGAATTAAACAGATGCAATTTTCTCAGTTGTACATTTGCTTATTTCAATTCAAAATCATAAATTTTTATCCGTGTACATTTTAACAAGTAAAATGAAACTTCAATCATATAACCCTTTTTTTACGGTACATGTACCTTTTTTACAGCTATGGCGTCGTGCTACAAAGGTTTATGCATGCAGTCGATTGTTGCTGCCTACTTTGAAACAATTCAGCTCAGCTCTGAAAGCTAGAATCTACGAAATAAATACGACATTATGTCGTTTCTAGCTGCCAATTTTGAGTTAACAACGTTACTTAGTTTGGTTTAAAACTATATCCGCTTAGCTGAATTACGGATTCTTTCAAAGGGTTTTAACGAACGTTAACTGCACCCGGTCATCTGCCTGACGAAACCGTAAGGCCCGCACCTGCAGCACCTGGAATGATTCCCAGGAGGTCGCCCAGGAGGAATGGATTCCCAGGAGGTCGGATTCTTTCCTTTTACCCTTCAACAATCAACCTTGTAGCAAAGACATAACACGTACAAGAAGAATGAATCTGGTGTTTGCTGAGTGGTAAAGTTCCCTAATTATAACAATGGTTGAAACAATGTAAACAAAGTTACTCCAGAATGGCTCGACCAATTGAAAAAGTGGTCACTGTGAGGATAAAGCCCAAGGAAATTTCTGACATAGATCATGTTTCAGATTTTTGGTAGGTGCGGTAGTTTTTTTCTGAAACTGTGTCACACAAGAACAACAAGTGAACAGTTTTCAAATTTACGTGGTGCTCCCTACGTTTATTCTTGCACGGAATTTGATAAAAGTTGGCATAAATCTACTTTTCATACCTATCTACTATCTGGCTATGTTTGGTCGAAAGATATTGAATAGGAACTGAGAAATTAATACTTTTAGTTTTGCTGGAAAGAGGACTTCAATCATATATACACACCGTGTACGATATATTTAAAAACTGATGTTGTTGACGACGGCTAGTCATGAATATAAGATTTTGATTCAGAAACTGCACTTCTGGAATGAAAACTGCAGTTCCAGTATACAAGAACTGTACTTGAAAGCTGTAGTTTTCACAAAAACAGCATGTGTGTTCTGATAGAACTGCAGTTCCAATCTATGTACGTTTTCCACACAAACTGTAGTTTTGTATAGTAGAACTACAGTTACAGTCTACGAGAGCTGCAGCTGAAAACTGCACTCTGTCACAGAATGCAGTTCTGTCATAGAACTGCATTACCAGTCTACGAGAAATGTACTTTAAAACTACAGTTCTGTAATGAAACTGTAGTTCCAGTCGACAAGAACATTAGTTAAAAACTGCAGTTGATTACAGAAACTGCAGTTGTGTAGTGGCACTGCGGTTAGTTTACACGAACTGCAGTTAAAAATTGCACTTCGTCACAGAAAATATTTTCAAGTAATGCACTTGAAGACTGCAGTTTACATGAAAAAACTGCAGTTCTGTAATGGCAATGTAGTTCATGTCTATAAGAACTGTACTTGAAAACTAGTTTTCCACGCAAACTGCAGTTGTGTAGTGGAACTGCAGTTAAAATCTATGAGAACTTCAGCTGAAAACTGCACTCTATCACAGGAATGAACAAAACCTGCAGTTCTGTAATGAAACTGTAGTTCCAGTGTACAAGAACAGCAGTTAAAAACTGCAGTTGATCACAGAAACTACAGTTGTTAGTCTACAAGAATTACTGTATAGTTGAAAATTGCTCTTCGTCACTGAAACTGCAGCCGTAGAACTGCAGTTAAAATTCTTAAGTACTGCACTTTAAGACTGCAGTTTACATAAAAAACGACGGCTAGTCAGCTACGGCGGCTATACGAATTTCATTTGAAAATTGCACTTCCTCACAGAAACTGCAGTTCTCTCGTAGAAATGCAGTTACAATTTTCAAGTACTGCACTTGAAACTGCAGTTTACACAAAAACTGCAGTTCTAGTATAATACTGCAGTTCCAGTCTATAAGAACTTCAGTTGAAAGCTGCAGTCTTGTAGTGGAACTACAGTTACAATCTACAAGAACTGCAGTTGAAAACTCATAGAACTGCAGTTTTTTTTTTTTTAAGTTTTTTTTTAAATTTTGACGAGCCTTATGTCAGCCGAAGCAATTAATGCTTGTATGGCTGAACCGGCTCAATTTTGAACATTACCCGATTTTTTTTTAGAGAAGAAGAAATCTGGTAAAGGGAGGTGCCAGCCCGGGGATTCGACCCGGGAAACCTCCGATCATCGTCGGGGCCGAAAGATTGTCCAGAATAGCCAGAATACATCCCATAGCCGCTGAAGGAGCATGGTAGCCTCTCACGCTACCCTGGCCGGCAGTTTACACAAAAACTGCAGTTCTAGTATAATAAACTTCAGTTCTAGTATAATACTGCAGTTCCATTCTATAAGAACTTCAGTTGAAAACTGCAGTCTTGTAGTGGAACTGCAATTACAATCTACAAGAACTGCAGTTGAAAACTCATAGAACTGCAGTTAAACTTTTCAAGTACTGCACTTAAAAATTGCAATTTACACAAAAACTGCAGTTCTGTAATAGAACTGCAGTCTACAAGAAGTGTAATTGAAAACTGCAGTTCATCACAGAAACTCAGTTGTGCGGTGGAATTACAGTTACAATCTACAATAACTGCAGTTGAAAACTGTACTTTGTCACAGAAACTACTAACAAAACTGCAGTTAAAAGAGTAAAAACTTCAGTAAAGTGCAGTTTCCGTGGGAAAAACTGCAGCATTTGTTTTGTAAGGGTAGAATGTTGGTTTTGGAAGAAATGCTACAGAAAGTTAACTGGTTCACAAACATTACACGCATCCAAATTTAAATCTTAACGTAAGTATTTTAAAAAAAAATAACACATTCGAGCATTAATCTTACTATACATATCAAGTATCTTTTTATCAAATATTTTAAAACTTTTTTGTTGTGCTCACGGCTTCTTTTTCTGCGATATCTGGAACTTGCACACGTCACTTTTTTTTTTACGCAGAAAGTGCTTGCAGTTTCGTTCCTAGTTGGTAACCAAGACATCCCACCAGGTGTTTAAGAGTTGGTTAGTTTAGAAGGCCTAAATTTGTTAAAACAAGCTCGCCTGCCCAATTTTGGCCACTAATGCCTGAGTTTTAGTCAATAACTGTGATTCATACTTACATCCACACGATTCTTTAATAAGAATTGCAGATCGTCAGCCATATCAATCATCATTGCGCATGGAACAGCCGAATCTGTGGCCATCACAAATATTTTTTCTTTGCTCAGTTTTGAATCATAATGACATGCCAACACAAGGCGCCTAGCAGCTTTAGGATCCAAAGTAGCTATAACGTTCACAAATTCCTTCTCGCCGTACGGAGTGGTATCATTAAAAGCATCTTCTTCAACTAACCAGTCCAAATTGTGGAAATAGTCAACGATGTACTAGAAATGAAGAAAATTCGTTATGAAGTGTACTAGGAAAAATTATCAAGAGATTGACTTAAGTAGAAGTATTTTAGTACCAGTTAATAAGGTTTTATTTTTCTGAAAAACACGTGAGAAATAATATTCCAGTCTAAAAGAACGCTGCTGGCTTTGTCAGGGTTCCCTGGAAACTTTTGCAGTTCTCCTTTGGGCTTGTTTTCTCATTTTTTTTTGAATACCGCAATAAGCTTGAATGTATGAAGCTTTTAGTCAATTTCAAGCAGAAAAATGACTGTCTTATCTAAAACGCGTTAAAGTCAGAAATTGTGAAATTACCTACAGTTACGTGCCTGTGAACGTAAAAAGCTCGGTAAAAAGAAAAAAAACTGTTGTTGCCATAACAACCCAAATTACATAAACTACTCTGGCAATTGTTTATTTTGTTCCGGTTTTATTTTACACTCTCCCCTTCCCTGAATGCGCCACTGAACCAAACATAACCTATTCTTATATACTCCAGGTCTGGTGGCGGGAGCAATTGTCACAGCTTGCTTGTCCCTTCTCGCCCCCCCCCCCCCACCTGGATGCGCCACTGATTACCAAACATAACCTAACATAACACAATACAACCTAAGTACGTGGCTGTGAATGCAAAAATAAAATAAAAATTCGAGGAAGACCCAAGTTATATAAACTGTCTTCGTTTACGTAATCTTACTTCCCCAACAGCATGACAAATTTAAAGCCAATGGGAAATAACTTATAAATAAAGACGAATTACATACCATATGACTATTCCTGTCACCGTTATTTAAAGTACCGCTATAGAATAAAAAAAAAAAATGCACTGGTGCTATTATGCACGAGAGTCACCAACACGAAAAAATTCATTGACTACTTCTTTTGAACTCATCACTAGTAAACTAGTAACCACCCAAAACCAAAACTGGTATAAGAAAAGCCGCCAAGTTTCCAAAAGGGTCGACCTTTAAAAGTAGTGATATCATTCAACCAGGAAAAGGCCACCAAGGTTAATCCTATTAGCCAAGTTAATCGCACCTACTAATAGTTCGAAAGTTAAATGAAAACTAGAAGATTGCTACTAGCGGTAGCAATCTTCAAGTTTTCATTTAACGTCTAAAGTATTATTCGGTGCGATTAACTTGGCCAATAGGATTAACCTTGGAGGCCTTTCCCTGGTTAAATGATATCACTACTTTCAACCTTTTTGGAAACTTGGCGGCTTTTCTTAGCAGCTTTTCTTATTGCCATTGCCCAATTAGCTGTTACATCAGCCAAATTGATATGGTTTGATTTATTGTATGCCCATGTTTTACATGCTTAAGTTTGTTCAATCCCATTTTTGAGCACACTGGCTGACAAACACTGATTTTCGTTTGCTTCGCTCACTCAATCAGCCCATTCCCCTTCAGTTGCCCTCCCGAGGTTAATTTTATCACGCAATGAAGCTAGAGTTGCTCACTCAATCATCATGAAGCTTATCTACTAGGCCGATCGTCTACTTAGCCTATCACACAAGCCTATGTCTAGCGTAACCATCAAACTCGGCACATTACTAAGACATACTTCGTTGAAAAAAATTTACTTTTTTTCCTACTTGACTGGACCCAGTGCTCACGATCTGCATTGTGTTTCAAATTTTCCTGGCAATGATAGATTCCCAGTCTCTTTTCTGTTGCAACTTCCGTAGTTTTGTTACCATTGTGTATTCACGTACCTTAGCAATCACGAACTATAAAACTCACTGATCACATAATATTTCACTTTTGAAATATCACATAATATAAAACTCACAGAACGGTATCCAACCAGCACCCAAGGTTAGTTTATTTACGATGTCGTTGAAGCAAACAGTGCAGTAATTGCAAGGATACTTATTTTGTTAAAACTCGAGCGAATTGTTGCGGTACATAAGTAGCGAAATGGTGCGCGTATAACACTTAATCATATTATAATATACTGTTGGATAACAATACAAACAATGGTTACAACAATAATTTTGCATTTACGCGCCCCTTCAGGGCTACGTGCTTCTAGCTGCAACCCCCATTTTACAAAAAAGGCATTCCCCCGTACTACTCTTTACCTGTCTGCCAAAATTTAGATACGCAACATTTTCCTAACAAGTTGTAGACGTGTTTTTATACCCTATGAGAATTAACATGGGAGACCTGACCTTAGCTAGTAGTAGCTAGCGTTTCAGCTAGTTAGCTAGCTAGGCAGTAACACAAATCAACGTCATTGAGCGAACTTTTTCTCCACAAAGGACACCTTCCCAAAGTTTAATGTTGTGGTATTCTTCTTTACTGAACTCAACGATTTCCAAAGATTTCTACCGCATTGGGAATTCACACCAGTATGCTGAAATCTTCTTACATTATAAACCAAAGTCTCATAGCAGAAATGAAGCAACCGCAACTACGACCCCTGGAAGGGGAACAATGAAAACGTGCGAGTGTGTCAATTCTTTGGTTTGAAGTTGAAACTGGGACGTTGTTGCCCTGAAAAGAAGTTGAAATTGGCACATTGTTTCCTCGACCATGGTTTTTCGATCAGCGTCTCTTACCCAAAAGACCCTGATCGAAAAACCATGCCTCGACTAACAATTTGCTCGAACCTTCTAACCAAACACCGTGGTAATCTCAAGGACAAGTATTACACGACGTCATGAAAACTTCTTTTTCACACGTTACGCATTGCATCGGAAAGACTGGGAGTGTGGGAGGGGGGGGGGGAGTGAGCTGTTACCATTAAGCATACGATTACGCATTAACTGAACCTAAAAGAGAATTCTGGGGGGTCTTTGCTAATTCAAATAACCATCCACATTCAACTACGTATAACCAAGAGGAGAGGGAGAGGACGGGATAAAAGGAGGAGGGGAGAGGGGAGGGAGAGGATTGCCTGAAAGGGGGAGTGTTACACAAACAAAAATCGACTGTTGCAGTGAACGATCAGGCAGCACCGAGCATATGCTGGTAAACAACCACGGGTCAAACAAATCCACGGGCGAAGCCGAGTACAATGCTAGTCATGTATAAGCTCATTACAGTTAATAGTTACAGTCAGCTAGTGAGCCGCCATCTGACAACAATTACACTCTAACAATTAAACTCCAACAACAATAAATCATCTACTTGGCGGCGACGCACTAGCATGTGTCTAGATTCTTACCTTCCCGTGACAAATGGTTTGACCTGTAGAAAGGACAGACGAAAGGTACATTCCCAGAAGTCCAAGAACAAGAACAAGAAGTTGTCTATTCTGCCCCTCTCTGTAACTTGGGTTTGGCGCGACCGAATTTCACAATTTTTGGACTACAGGCAGGCTAGATTCCAAATTTGGTTTGAAGATGTTTACTTTTGACGGAGTTATAAGCTCTCAAAGCTGAGAGTTTAACACAGAGATCCTAGGTCGACCCTTACTAACACTATCGCCAGTGTTAATTACGACCAAAGGAACCAATGATATTCTCTAGTCATTCGACCTTTGCTTGCGACTCATGTTACTACGCATGCTCCACATGCACCGTACCTGTCTGCTTTTCGATTAACCTAGCCAACGTTGTAAACAGTTACCAGCAGAGCAACTTTCCTTTATTTCCTTGTATTTTGATCAATTTGCAAGGTACTCGCTTACCATGAAGAAGCAAGCATAGACACGATTCCGACTGTGGCGCTATCAACGATCCATGTAGTGATAATTCGTGAACTAAAAATGTGCTCGCCCCCTAGAAGCTTCGGGTTGCAAGGTTCTATAGTATTGTGAATTTCAATTCACAACACAAAAAAAGTAAAATAAAGAAAAACGAGTAGGGCCTACGATGTTTTACAAGAAGAGGCTATATTTGCCAACTTTACATATCAAGTAGAAAGGTGGATTTCTTTAAATCAAAGTTTTGGTAAAAGCACATAAAAAAGTATTGTATTAAAAAATGTAAGCATTGTACGTCATGATAAACATCAATATTTTTTATATTTTTGCCTGCACCCGGATGCAGCTTCTACGAAGTTTTAAAATCGATTATCAAATATTTGATTACAGGCAATTGTTAACAGTCATGTAACAATGCAAGATCATCAATTGCATTAATTAGAACAATTTACGCAAACATTGGGGAAAAAACTCTTTAAAAGAGATAATTAATGCACTGTTAGGGCTCGTTTAGCAAAGACTGTTTTCTCGCTCACATAGCTTTTACTTGATCAATACTAAATCTGATGGCTGCTTCTCGCCTTTGCCGGAGTATGCGGCTTTTGAGTTGTTTATGCGTATCAGTAACCATGGCAACGACGCAGACGCAAATTTTCTCCTCGTGCCTCGTGACACGGTGTACGATGCTTGCAACATTTGAGCTTCGATTTGTGACAACAAGAAAACAATTTCTACTGCAGTACAAGACGACGGACTGTTTCTTGTATGCCGGCATTCGATGGTTTGTCTTCGATTCGACAGCCACGTAATGGACGCCATGTTGGATTTTGAATTCTCGCTTCGAGAAGCTATTTATTCTACCGACGTTTGATCATTGCTAGTAGCTGTACTTTGAGGGAGAATAGCAAATTTTGAAAATAGCGTGGAATGACAACAATCTTGTAGTAATGTTTAAAATTACTGCAGCTCTTTGTTCTTTATCCGTGTTGTTATTTATAATACATACAATTTGTTATCTATTACCGCATTCATTTGGTAGCAACGGGAAACTAATCATAAATAAATAACGGTTGACTAGCAAATAGTTTTCGGCGAGCGAGAATGACTTGTTGCGTAAACGCGCCCTTCAGTTTTACAAATATGAGCGAGCCTGTTAAAACCCGAAGTTGTGTTTCCTTTTTTTTTTTTTTTATTTATCAGTTATGGGATTTGCAATCAGGGTTTACTGTTGACAAAAACACTTAAAACATTGTACAGTAATTCCATAAATAAACTTCCGTGACCTGAATGAAAATACACCATTTGATGCAGGGCATTTTTTAAGGAGTAGGAAGTGGTGCTCCAAATAGTAAAAATGGACATGATTCTGCGGTAATAGGGAGGTTAGAGGGGAGGGTGGAGAAATACATTTTTTGCACTCAAGTTCTCAGACATTTATACTTGAAATATGTTTTATTTAATGTAGGAGATTTCGATTGGACTGAGTATTCGACGTACTGATGCCTTGGGGATGAAAAGAATGAACACACGCCGTAGCATGCACAGACCTCCGAGAGGGCAGGGGCAACTTTTAGTAAAAGTTTTACCCTTTTCTGCCCCTTTCTTGGCCTTCATGCCCTTCTTTTTGCCTTTTTTATGCCTCATTTTTTTTTCAAAAAGGGCAGGAGCAATGCCCCCCCCCCCCCCACCCCCATCCTGTGCACGCCACTGAACACATGATTTGGACTCATGTGTCGTTGCCATCTAAATATTTTCAGTTCTAATGTTTAAACAATATTCGGTTGGAGGCGTTTGGAATTTCGGAAAATAACTGGTGATGAACACTTGCACCAAAAGCTTGCACATATTAGTTTCGCCATAATTTTACTTTTTTATCGAAATGATTTTTTTTTTTTATTGAAAAATGAGTTTGATCTTTGAGAAAACCGAAAATGGCTACAACGGCTTGTGCTCCAATGCTCCAAGATGTTGACTTGTGCTCCAATCGTTACGGTTGGTGCTCCGCTTGGCGCACCAGTTGGTATGTTAAAAAATGGCCTAATTTGATGCATCCCTTCAGGAAAGACGCCAATCGGTTTTTAACAATAATACTTTTTTTTTCTGAGGGGATACTCTAGAAAATAGCTGCAATTTCTCGGGTTAATTCACAATCAGACTACAGATAACCACAAGGGGAGGGGGGGGGGGGGAGAGGCGTTGGCATAAAAAGCAATACAGTTTTCAACCACGGGTTCATTTCTTCTTGTTGGTTTTTAGCCAGTTTTCTTCTATGGATTTATCCGTATTTTCGGGCTTACCCCTATCCCTGCAAAGTAATTCTTCAGAAACGTCTCTGCATAACTCACAAAATGCAATTCAACCCAGTTCGGTTACACAAACTACAACAGTAACAGCTTTGTCTGACTGGAGAACTGAATATTGCAAAACAAACAAATAAAACTTTGTTTAATGGCTCCATACATTAAAAACTACGAAGTAAGTTTAGGTTCCATACACCTACCAAATAATATGATCTGAAAGTGGTGACACACTGCCACGAACATTACTTTAACCTGTAAAGCAGTAAATCCGTATGATGGCCTGTAGGGTTACTGGCCACCACACAGTACCACCACACAGTAATAAAAAAATACATAAAATGTTGAAGTGGTGTAGGGCAATTACTCTAATTTATTAGTGTACTTACGTTGCGGACTTTCTTGCATTCAGGAGTTCCAGCAACGCGTGGAATAAGCATGGGGTCTAAAATATGTTCAAAATCCCTCATGTTGAATAGATTGGTTATTGTCGTTATTTGATTGGGCTGAAGTGTTTTAAAGCTGTGCTTTGTCTGGAAAAAACAACCAGAATTAAAACTAATAATAGTTATAGTACCCCTGTCGAACTGTATGGGATTTATCACCCGATGGGGGATAGCCCGCACATGGCCAATCCGCGAGAACTACGTCATCGCGACGTACAGTATAGTTCGAGCGGATGGGCCATGTAAGGAATATTGCCCATCGGCTCATAAATCCCATACAGTTCTCCACGGGTAATATAACTAATTTATCGCACGGTCCCTAACTTTCGAAAATAAAAACAAAATTTAGGGTAAATGGAAAGTTTGCCTTTGCAAATGGATTGCAAAGTCTGTTGTTTATACTAATTTTGTGTCGTCACGTTTGTATAATTTTGTTTTTATGCAGTCAGGTTTGCGGCCGATGCCATTTGAGAGAGAGGGGGGTGAGCAGGGGTGTGCGTATAGACACAGCCACCTACAGTAAAGGCTGGATCAGATTTGCCTTCCACAATACTCCGCTAGAAGGCGTGACAAATACCGACGCGGCAAGTTTGCCAAGTGGCGTCATCGGTTGACAGAATTTGAAACCCTCGTCGGTTAGTTTGAAGTTTCGACGCTTGATGTAGAGATGGCAGCACCTAGCAAACTTGCGTTTCCTTCTATGTCAATGGTTGATTTTACCTAAGATATATTAGTTTGGATCCTAGATTTTACGCGCCTAATTTGTCTTGATCTGATCCGGCCTTTACTGTAGGTGGCTGTGGTCTAGAGGGAGAGATTTTCTTTTAAAAAAATAATTTTAGGAGAAATAGGTTTTTTTTTTAAAGTCAGAGGACTGATGTCTATTATCTTGATGCACAGTACGGAACCTTCATTAGGAAAAATTACGTCGTTCACCCTGGTTAACCTAAAAAGTGTGTTTAATTTTTTTTTTCTAATTCTCTCATTTTACTTAATGTGTCGTCTTTCTTTAATTTGCATAATGTGCTGTCTGAGCGGGGGTTTTCGCGTTTAAGTCATTCTCTGATGGTGCACTGAACGTTGTGGATTTGGAGTGAAGATTTTAAGCTTAATAATGCCCAAGAAAAAGGTTCGGTTTTCATCTTTAGTCACTGGGAACGTTATGCGGACAATTCAGCGGTAACGTATTCTTGTGAACTATGTGGGCAATTGGGCACGTTGTGGGTGTCATTTTCGGGGGGAGGGGACGGAGGGAAATAAGCTACGGTTACGCTCAATTTTAACGATGAATTTTTATGTATATTTCGTATACGTTTTATCAGTTTGTGTCTTCGAAAGGCTAACGCAAAATCACATTAGATTTGTGACTTACAGTCGCCAGCTGTGTTTTTTTTGGGGGGTGGGGGATGGGGGGGGGGGGGAGTAAGAATTTAAAGTATTTAATTTTATTGTCTAGATTTCTAAATGTAGAATTGCCTGATAAAACCATGCGAGAATTAATTTACTTAAAATTATCTTTGTTGCTTAATAAAAGAGCACGGGTTTCAATTTTTTCGAACAAGGAACGTAGGTTAATTAAGATTAAAAAAAATAATAATAATTCTCGAATGGTTTATCCTTACCGCCACACTTTAGTGCACCGCTGCACGTTTTTAGCATTGTGAAAGTTAGGGACCATGCGATAAATACTACAATGTTAACTTAAAGTACTAAGCTTAGGTCTGAAAGAAATCAATAACTGAAAGAATGCACGACGATTACGACCTACTCTAGTTAAAAAAAAAAAACAGGAAAAGAATTGCCACAATAAAAACAAGTGAGTATCTACTTTGAGGAAGTTGTATTCAACTCTAGCAGGGCACATAAACTGACAAAATACAGTACAATACTTACCCTTAATCACCATATTCAAATCACCACACTACGTGCATGCGATATTTATACCGCAAAATGGTTCAATATACAGGGTGATCAGTTAAGTTGTGACCTAGCTTGATAGCTAAAGTTCTACTGAATGATATGTTATGAGACCCGGGTGATGTGATGAGGCCAAGAGGGGCAACTGATTGGACAAGAATTGAATGACCTTGCCAAATTTTATCAAGGTCATTCAACTGCTAACTTCTTAAATATGCATCATAGATAATGAGTATAACTCAGAAATATGTAGGGAACAAAGAGACATTACCAATGCAAAAAATCGAAAATTTGACCAAATTTGCAGGACCTATGATGTATGTAAAATGGCTACTTTCGACCCCTGAATGGCAATCCATTCAAACACTCCGTCGCGCAGGGAAGCATCGTGTTGGAAGGCGTTGCTTACCGCCGCGACGGAGTGTTTGAATCAGTCGCGCAGGGAAGCATCGTGTTGGAAGGCGTTGCTTCCCGCCGCGACGGAGTGTTTGAATCAGTCGCGCAGGGAAGCATCGTGTTGGAAGGCGTTGCTTCCCGCCGCGACGGAGTGTTTGAATCAGTCGCGCAGGGAAGCAACGCGCTACTGCAAGTCGACCTCCCTTGGGCAACGATGTATTGGTTGGTGGGACGGTTCCATGACCGGCTAGGTTTCCCGATCTGACACCGCTACACTTACTTCTTCTTGCGGGAGCACCTCAAATCCGTAGTATACGCCACTCCACCCAACAGTTCAACGATTTTGAGACAGAGGATCATCCCTGCCTGGCAGAACGTTGATGAACATATTTTAGAAGCTATGCCCGACAACATTGAGAATCGTCTACAGACTTGCATTGTTGCGGAGGGAGCGAAAATGGAGTACACGTTGCACTGATCCCTGCGGTAACTCTTAAAGGGACACGAGGCCTTCCGGATTTCGAGTGTGATTCACTACATTTTGTGATTTGGAGGATGGAATGTTTGTTCATTGTTTATTTCTCTCGGCCAAAGGCGACTCCATAATTTTTTCAGGAAGAGGCACATGATTTCCCTACCTACTACAATTGTTGCACTTCTTATTCTAAGCGATGAAAAATGGAAACGAATAATCCCTTCATTGGTTTTATTCACTTCTCGTCAGTGGCGGTCCCAGCCTCTCAATTTGGAAGGGGGGGGGGAGTAAACTAAAATAATGGTTTGTCCCCCTCCCAGAATAAATGGTCCATCTCGAACAACGGCAGCATTTCAAGGAAGGTCGACTAGCGCGCGTTGCTTCCCTGTACGACGGAGTGTTTGAATGGAATACCATTCAGGGGTCGAAAGTAGCCATTTTACGTGTGTCATAGGTCCTGCAAATCGGGTCCGATTTTCGTTCTGTTTTTTTTTTTGTTTTTGTTTTTTGTTTTTTTTTGCATTTGTAATGTCTATTTGTTCCCTACATATACCTAATGTATACTCATGGTCTGTGATGCATATTTAAGAAGTTAGCAGTTGAATGACCTTGATAACATATGGCAAGGTCATCCATGTCATGTCCAATAAGTGACTTCTCTTGTCCTCGATCGTCACATCACCCGGGTCTCGTAACATATCGTTCAGTGGTACTTTAGCTATAAAACTGGGGTCACAAGTATGTTTGTATGTATGTATGTATGCATGCCATTCACATGGAAACAGCACACCTGCAATCTGCATCGGTAGCTCTTAATTTGTCTTTTATGATCCACTTTATAGCACCATTTCGTTATTGGGGGGGGGGGGGGGACTGAAGACACATCGATAGATTTATTAAATAAGTTGTCGGTCCAAAAAAAAAGACCTTAATCCATTAGACACACAACTTAACAATATGCTGAAACTGATTTGTCTCGGAAAATGTAGCCTAGCTAATTTTGATTTTAATTAATATGTTCTTATAAATTAAAAGTAAGCCGGTCTACAAAAACGGTTTATTGGTAAGAACACACACGTGACAATGAAAGTACCTACTCTTTGGAACATCCGTACTTCTGATTTGTCAGATTAAAAGGGTCATTCCCTCAAAAAGGAAACTAATATGAAATTCTGCAATAACAGGTCTTTTTGTAGTTGTAAATAATATCTTAACTAAAACCTAACCCACGTTTAATTTCGCTTCAATTCACGAGATACGCATCATCATGAAGTCACTGTGGCGTTAACTTCTTGAAACCGGGGCCATACCCAGCGCAGTTCCCCTTCACACAAGGATGAAAACGATGTGATAGAGGACGTAAGACATGGCTTTTTTAAATTCATTTTTTCAGTATTTCTTGAATGATGTGCTTAAGAATAGAATAGAATAGAATAGAGCAGTGACATTTGTCGCCATATTGGCACCAGTATGGGTTTTGGAGGGCATAACTACAAGGTGCACTACATAAGAATGGAGTTTAAAAACAACGGAAGAGCGGATTTCTTAGGCTTAAAATAACGTTGTTTTCTCCAACAACAAAAATCGCGCGTTTTAGGTCTAAGAAATCACTCTTAACAGCATCGGCTTCAGTTTGACGCCCTTCTGTTTCTCTCTGAAGTGCTCCTTGCCGCTAACCCATTAAGGCTCCAGCATAGAGTTATATACAATAAATAATACTACGTCGTGTCACTGCTCTATAAAAGGTGTTGGCCAATAAGCTAAGAGCTTGTTGAAGGTCCAAGCGGCAGATGTTAAGTGGAAGTTACCACCGTCATGTCAGTTGTTTTTTTGCCACGGGAGGGGAGAAACCGCAGTACCCAGAGTAAAACCCTCGTACAACAGGTCGGCAACGACCGGAGAAAAACCCTTACATATGTACTACTTCCCTGCACCAGGAACGAACCAGGGTCTGTAGAAGCCTGAGATGCACAGCCGGGATCAAGATGCCTATCGAATCTGACGCCTCAGTGCTCGCGGCTACCCCGTACACCCAAATTTCTACTTCGGACTCAAGTTCATGAAAAATATTTCTTTTTATGAAAAACATTCTAGCTGCGGCCCTACGTGTCATACCTAATTAGTTTCCAGCAAGGATGCTTTGGCTTCTTAACCTTAACTGGACACGTTTGTTTGAATCTTAACAACCAGAAGCAGTTTTCAAGTATTCATAAACAAGGAAGAGCTCTGTTGATTCAGTAATCGTTACCTGGGGCGGTATGGGGCAAGAAAACCAACTTCTTGAACTCGTCCACGCTCATTGCTGTACTGGTGTCATTCACAAAATGGCAATAAATCAGTCAATAGGGTGGGGGGGGGGGGGTTCGGAAATTAACCGGCTTTTCAACATAAAATGTTTTGTGATGTTTAAATCTACGGGGAAAAGGTAAGCCTACATTTCTCTTTACGTTGCTCTTTGATATTGTCTAGTTCCCTTGTTTAGTTCTCACTCAAGTCTGGGTATTTACTGCGGTCTGTAGAGTGCTACGGTGAGATATTTATATTTTATGTCGGTTTTATAAATGTGACTGTAGAGTTTAATCTGTTGTAACTAAGAAAACGGATAAATTGCCGCCCATGCTAGAACATAAGGGCATAAGTGGGGTGACAACAACTGCAGGGTCACCAAACTAATAACGGGGCCGTAGAAGCAGTTGGGGCTGAAGGGGAACTTTTCCGGGGCGGTGTTTTCAGTGTAGATCTTGTAGAACTGTGTCAGTATGCACCAATTGCAACTGACTGTGGAGTCTTTCTATGGAAGATGTCAACAATTTCTTCAATGCTGCAACAAAACTTGTCATCTTAATTGAGGAAAGACCTAAAGTTGACGATCAAATCTATACAGCTTGACAAAGAACTCTGCTGTTGACTGGATAGACGGCAGCCTCCGAAGGCACCAGCCGTTGTCGGTGATGGGTAGGTAGTACACGTACACGAGACGTCGTCTGTGTTATCAGCGGAGCAACACATCAGGGAAACAGGAGGCACTCTTCAGTATGGTGGCCCACGAGTGCCACAACACTGTTTACCTCACAAAGAACAAAATTGGCATTTTCATTTACAAATTCTAATTCAAACGCGAATTCAATATGCAAGTCAAATTCAAAACACAACTTCAAATTCAAAACGCAAATTCAAAATCAAAATTCAAAACACATATTTAAAATCAACGTACAAATTCAAATCAAAACACAAATTCAAAATTAAAACACAAATTCAAATCGCAAACGCAAATTCAAAATCAAAACACAAATTCAAATTCAAAATGCAAATTTAAAATCAAAATGCAAATTCAAAATCAAGACGCAATTCAAAATGAAGATGCAAATTCGAACTCAAAATGCAACTCAAAATCAAAACACAAATTCAAAAACAAAGCGCAAATTCAACATCAAAACTGGAATTCAAATTCAAAACGCAAATTCAAAATCATATCACAAATTGAAAATCAAAACCAAAATTCAAAAACAAAACGCGAATTCAAATTCAAAATCAAAGCACAAATTCAAATACAAAATGCAAATTCTAATTGCAAATTCAAAATCAAAATACAAATTCGAACTCAAAATGCAAAATCAAAACGCAAAATCAAAACACAATCTCAAAATAACCATGCAACATCAAAACCCAAATTTAAAATTAAAACGAGAATTCAAATTCAAAGCACACATTCAAAAACAAAATGCAAATTCAAAATCAAAATTGTGCAGTTTCAAACACAAAGCGCAAAATCAAAACGCAATTTCAAAATCAAAATTGATCACTTCACCCTTTTGTATGTGACCCAAGAGCGCCATCCATTGCTTTTCCTATTGGAAGCGGCCGAGGACCACCAAGGGCAAAGTGCCAACGGCAAAGTCACTCTTCGCGATTTCAATTTTAACACGTGGCCCAGGAGTACGCCCAAGCCATTCCGTCTTTTATTACAGAATTACAGATATCTTTAAATACAGAAAATTACAGATATTTTTTAATGAATTACAGATATCTGTAATTGAATTAGAAATATATGTAATTGAATTAAGACATATCAATAATTACAGATACCAATAATTCAATTACAGAGATCTGTAATTCACTTTATTCAAAGATATCTGTAATTGAATTGCAGATATCTGTAAATGAATTACATATATCTTTAAATAAATTGTAGATATCTCCAGATGAATTACAGATATCTGTAATTGAATTAGAGATATCTCTAATTCTGTAATAAAAGGCGGAATTGCTTGCCATACAGGAGCGCCATTCTTTGCTTTTCGTATGGGTGCTGGCCTGCAAGCGCCAACATAACTAGGTCAGTCCTGTAAGTACTTACAACACAAGACAGTAAGTCAACCTGAATTAGGTGTTTGCACTTATATTCAAGGTCGCGCCATGTATTATGGCACCAGGAATCTTTTTTTCAAATTCAAACCTTATTTGCGGATAAATAAATCACGCAGTTTTTTTCTTCAGATTCAGTATTTCCACATTTTCATTTTCTCCTCCCTCTCCCCCTCCCCTCTTTCGTGTTCGCCATTATGTGTTGCTCGCATCTTGTGTAGTGTTAGGATCCCCCACCCCCTCCTCCAACTAAACAATTGTAAAAATTAAGACGTTTTCGACATTAGCGTGACAACGTGCGTACCATACTAGCATAGTTACGTTTCTAAGAGGCATTTACTCCCATTTTTACAAAACCAATTACTGGACTGGGCCATCTGAATATTTTTCGTCACCAACGCAACATCGCTTACTTAAAAACAGAATTAAATAAATAATCCTTAAGAGGCTCGCATCAGAAAGGCAAAAAGACTTCCGGTTGGCCAATTCAGGCCGCATCGCTGTGCGTTAACGGGTTACATTTTTCACTTTGTCGAGTGCCGATATTAAACGTATGGAAGTTGTAGATCAAACAAAGCCCTTAAAATATGTTATTCCTTGATGAAATTGGCTTACCAGACCCGTATGATGAGCGAAATAAAACGAAATTTACGATTGCTTGCGAACAATAGCACCAGTTCTTATTTCTATTTCTGTACGTCGGGCGTTTGTTTACACTGGAGTGGAGAAACTATTTAAGCCAACTAGAGTTTGGACGCTTATAATTTTTTTTTATTCGGATGAAGTTAAGAACCTTATTTGTGATGTTGCGCATGTTAGTCCCAAGCTAACAAGACGTAGGACTTCAATGCCAAGAACCAGTGCCACGATCCATGACTGACTGCAAAACCAGGGGCAAGTGATAGCAGAAAATGATGTGGGGGGGGGGGGGTAGAAAAGTTACTGATATATTAATAAACCAAACCACAATATCACTG
This sequence comes from Lithobius niger, assembly GCA_023313725.1. Taxonomy (NCBI): domain Eukaryota; kingdom Metazoa; phylum Arthropoda; class Chilopoda; order Lithobiomorpha; family Lithobiidae; genus Lithobius; species Lithobius niger. The sequence continues at coordinate 113,595 of JAHWFP010180422.1, read as the reverse complement.
CCAGGATTTAAAACGTTTCTTCATCAAAGCAGAAACATCAACAAACTCTGCGTAAAACAAAACTTGGTAAGGACTTCTGCCAAGTTCAATCGTCGTCTGAAGTTGTGATATAAAAAATAATGTCAAAAATTCGTGTTCAGTTCTAGTTTAGCTAGACATAGTTCAGTTGGTAGCCCTCATTAGTGCCATGGTTTTAGTTAAAACAGAAACGTGAACGAAATCCGTACTTCGTGAGAACCGGGTACAGTTGGTAAAATAAAAAACTGAGTTGAAAAAATTGATTAGCTGTTTGATTTTCTGTAGTTCTTTTTCTGTTAACCAATTGGCACTACGATTTGAATTTGTATGCAGAAATAACTATATTTTTCAAATCAAACTAGTTAAAAAAATGTAAAAATTTCGAAGGTTTAAAATTTGACGGTAAGAGCCCATAAGATCCCAGAGTAAAGGACAAAAGCGACCCAAAGGTCACGAAATGAGGATGAAACTTACCCTAACATCCCCTGAATCAAGAATAAAAATGAAATTGGAGCATATTGAATTCATATGTGGAAGCTTAATGCCTCAAGTTGTTTTGAGCAAAACTGAATAAAAGGTTTCGCCATTTCTTTCGTCGCTCCATTTTTTACAAACTGGCTCATGATGTTGCTTCAAAGTGTGAAAGTTTTTTTTTACAATACTACCTCTAAGCCTATTCGTTTGAAATAAAACTGAGATAAAGATTTCATTTATTTTTCACCTTTCGATTGTCTATTTTAAAAAAAATGTCTGCCTGCGGTAGGGGTGGGGTGTGCCCTTCCCCGTAACCCCTCCCCTATTTTCCATGCTTGCACACAACAGTCATCGTTATTCATTATAGCCGTTAAGGTACAAAACGAACAGTTCAGCCAATCCCAAATCGTCATTGGCCTGCTGGTCTGTTTATATAATTTTAAACTGAACTCGGTTTAAAGGTACATGCATCCATGTTGGCTTTCCTGTATGGCTCAGTTTCGTGATTTTAGTCAAACGTATATGTAAATGTTGTCAACACATTAATTTTCTTGTTTTTTCTTTCGTGCGAGATGATTTCGCGACATTAACTCTACCCTGTGAAAATGTTGCAAACGCTATTCTCAACGGGTAAAGGAAAATTGGAAATTAGCCAACAGCGAAAATCAAAATTTCGTGATTTTCGCTGTTGGCTAATTTCTAATTTTCCTTAATATTATTTCCAGCGATTTATGTCTATTTATTCTCAACGGGTCGCACGACATACCGGAAGGATTTATGTCCTTTTAATTTAATTTGGTAAAAAAAAAAAATCTTAAAAACACATGATTTAGTCACAAATAAATTTTTACGAAACCTATCCTAAAGAACGTATAAAAAAAAATCATCAAAATTTGCTTGACAATTTGTGCTCGTGGAGGCCAGAAACCAGCACTAATAGCATAAAATGCTTCAGCTTCCGGAACGGAAACCCGCTGGGGGAGCATGCAGCACTCTCCCAGACCATCTAGCTGGGTTTGTCGGAGCCTGCCAAAAGTATTTTACTGGCAGCACTACTGTCATTTTTTGAAACCAGTTGGCAAAATCATACCATGAGTTGCCAAAATGGGAGCTCCCCCTCCTCCTCCCAACCAAGAAACCTTCGCTACGGCCTTGAACACCTCTGATAATGTCATGTCTTCGTGTTGCTTCAAAGGCAAAACCATTAGCAGAGACATTAGACCACGCTAGTGTGTTGCCATCAAATAATAAATGTAGGACAAAGCTAGGGCGGAACATGGACATGAATACGCATTTCAGATGTTCCGTTTTTTCGCAAACATCATTGGGTGGACAGTGGACATACCGTACGCGTGATAGACCAGAACGTAGCAATTACAATATTTTTATTGTAATTGCTACGTTCTGGTCTATCACGCGTACCTGAACCATTTAGATAAAAAAGCATTAGAGCTCGTATCCCCAAGGAACTTAAAGCTATGAAGGTACACAATTAAAAATACGGGTTAGAGTTCACTCAAATGGAACGAACTATAATTTGAACTCCATTCTAGGGAACAAGGATTGTGACATGTCAGCCTCCATGCACACGCATACATGTATATCACTAATCAAACAAACAAAACGGTTGGATATATTACACACAAAAATACACACGCAAAATACGAACAACGACAGAGTATGGAACGAGTTAAAACCTAAACCCACAAATACATACAAAACAGATGCCATAAACAGCAAAACGCCTACAAAATTGAAAGGTTAAAAATACATAAGTAGTGGGGAAATGCGATATTGAGCAAACACTCCCAGATAAGGAAACCTCCAGGAAACCCACTCAAATCGGGTAGATTTTCTTGAGTGGGAGGTTTACTTGAGAGGGTTGAACGGGTCGACAGCAGATTAAACTGCATCATTCCTCAAGTAAACCTTACACTCAATCTGGAATTTACTTGCGTGGAAGGTTTACTTGTGAAGAAAATGGAAGCGGGTGGATCATCTCAAAAGTGTTCGCTGTACTCGTAAAAATTGCAAAATCGAACCGTTGTGTCCAAGTCCATTCTTCCAGTTGCCAAAAGTGTAACAGAAAAAGTGCGAAGCCATCGTTAATGTGAAAAATTCCGATAAGAATTGCTTTCTGTACTCTGTTTTGGCTGTTAAAATGAACTGTTACAAAACTGATGTTAAATACTACGAACCTCATTTGAATACTTTAGAGCACTCTATGCTAAAATTCCCCGTGACTATAAACCAAATCGATTCTTTCGAACGAGCGAACAATCTGTCTATTAACGTTATCTCGTACAAGGAACAGATAAGTCTACATCCGTTGAGAGGTAATAAAAATATGGGAGGAGAAGTCATTGACATCTTATTATTGTGGGATAATCGATATCGATAAGCTACTCCAATATCGAAGCGTAGGAAGTCACAGAAAATTCTACTGCCGTAACTGTTTAGTAGCTTTTGGTAAAGAACACTTGATGGCAGGGCCGGATATATAAGGGGGCAAAGGGAGCAAATGCCCCGGGGCCCCTGGCCAAAGGGCCCCCATTAGGTGTTTCATCTGGTGTAACGTTTTTTCTGAATTAAAAAAAAAACACTGTAACATACCAATATCCTGACTTAATGCTCACTGCCATTTTGACAAAACCCTACTACACAGAACTAAAGGTGCAGCAACTATACAGTCGGCGTACCAAGGCATATCTCCAAATAAATCTATCTAACGGCATGGAGCAGGCACTGTCCCCCCCCCCCCCAACCCTTAGCAATGGTGTTGGGGGCAACTTACCCCCACACTTGCAACTCACTGTAAAGGTGTTGTTGTCAATGTTGGCAAAGCACAGAAATAAATGCTTGAGACTCAATAGAGCTCAGGTACTTAACTTCTTCTCCCCTGGCAGTATCTCGTTAAAATTCAAACATTACGACCGTATCAATCCACATCCTTGGGTTATTTATGCCGATTTCGAATGCATGCTTCAACCATTACATACTACATGTTCCAATCCGTCTATGAGTTCATCAACTAAAATCAGCATGCATTCCCCTGCTGGATTTGGGTACGTTGTACTAGGACCAGAAAACAACATCGTGAGTCAAAAATTCTATCTTGGAGCTGATGCGGTGGACGAGTTTTATAGGTGCATGAACGTTGAAATGGAAAAGTTTGCGGCTATTATAACTCAACCAAAACCGTTGAATATGAAAATCGATTTACAAAAGCTAATACTTGCTTCTACTGCAGCAAAGCTATAACATCCTACCAAGTTAAAGTTAGAGATCACTGCCACTTTATGGGAAAATTTCGAGGTGCGTTGCATGACAGGTGTAATCTGAAGGCTCATGCTATAACCACTATTCCAGTTATATTCCACAATTTGGAAGGCTACGATATGCATTTACTCATTACAGCAGCAAAAAAATTCCCGGGTGGAATCGATGTCCTTGCTAGAAATACGGAACGTTTTATAAGCATGACTATCACACACTACTTTGAGACTGAAACGTGCAAGTTAGTCCACGTAAGAGCGAGACTTTTGGACAGTTACAATTTTGTATCTTCGTCACTGGAAACTTTGGCCAAAAACCACAAGAAAGATAGACCCTTTGTCATCACTAAATCTGCATTGGATTCGGTGAATTGGTTCGAACCGGAAGTGGACAAGGACTTGATCTCGGATTTATTGACGCAGAACGGTTACTACTCTTACGAGTACGTTCGGTCAGTGAATGTATTTGAAGACCTGGAATTACCTCCAAAGATGCGTTCTACTCTACTCTACGTGGGAAAGGTATCACAGACTGACAGTACAATCACGCCACATCTGTTTGAAGTTTACTAAAGGAGAAGGTTTTCAAATCTTATCATCGAGTATACCAAAAGGTTGACGTGTATCTACTGGCCGACATCTTTCAGACTTTCAGGGAGACTTGTTTGTTGAACGATGGCATTGACCCCTGTTACTACATTTCCACACTCGGATTAAGTTGGGCTGCAGCGCTGAAAAAAACCGAAGCGAAACTAGAACTCTTCACTCACGCTGGAAAACATAACTTTATCACTTCGGGTATCAGAGGAGGAATGACTCTTATAGGGAAGAGACATTCGACTGCCAACAATAAGTACCTGCCAGACACATACAAGAAGCATCTACTTAGCCTGTATTTGGTAGATTTAGACATCAACAAGCTCTACGGGTTGGCAATAACGGAGTACCTTCCGTACGATCTATTTAGCTGGTTGACGAAGAAGGAAATTCTCGAATTTCACTTATCCTCGGTCAAAAAAGATTCGAAATTTGGCTATATCTTGGAAGTGGACTTGGACTACCCCTCCGAGCTTCACGATGAGCACAACGACTATCCTTTAGCGCCGGAACAGTTGAAGATAAGGCCAAACTTCGTGTCACCCTTCATGAAAGAAATTGCACATAAGAAGATCATCTCCACTTCTAAGCTCACTACCAACCTGCTACCGAAGAAAAACTATGTCGTTCATCACAGGAATTTACAGTTTTATTTGGAACATGGTTTGATCCTTAAAGGCATCACATAATTCTGACATTCTGTCAAAAGCAATGGCTAAAGTCGTGCATAGACTTTAACACTGAGAAGCATCAAACTGCGACAACGATCTCCGAGAAAGACTTTTTTAAACTCAAGAACAACTCGGTGTTTTGGAAAACTCTAGAGAATATATCAGATCATCTAACCGTGAAGCTGTGCACCAGTACGAAGAAGTCCATGAAAGCACCAGTACCAGTGAAAGCACTCTACCACATGCAGATTCTTTTAAGATCCTCAATGAAAATCTAATTCGCAAACTTGAGAATTCGCAATGTCATGTGCGACCTACCAACCTATACCGGATTCACAATCCTCGAACTTTCCAAGCTCGTCATGTACGAGTTTCACTACGACTTCATGCGTGTGAAGTATGGAAATTGTGCACGTTTGCTTTAAACCGACACCGACAGCATTTTCTACGAGGCAGAGACCGAGGATTTTTACCGAGGCATGGAAACGGAGCTGGACAGATTCGACACGAGCAAGTACGAACCTTAGCATCCTCTGTATAGTATTCAAAACAAGCAAGTGCTGTGCTGGGGAAGACGAAGGATGAGACGGCGGGCGTCCCAGTGAAGGAATTCATCGGCTTGAAAAGCCAAAATGTACTCTGTTCTAGTAGGAGAAGACAGTATTATAGGAAGGTCAAAGGAATTAGTAAAGCATTTGTTCAAAAAAGCCTTAGTCACGAAGACGACAAAAAAGCTCTATTTTCGAAATCCACTTCGCAGGCAACATGGACGAGCATTCAAAGTAAGGACCATCGGCTGGCCACCGTCGAAATTTCAATATCCTCCATTTCTCCCTATGACGATAAGCGATTCATGTTGGACGAAGGAGTAAACACACTATGACACGGACACTTTAGAACTGGTATAAACCATGAGTTTGAAGAGAGCAAATTCGACCCGATACAGGATGAAGAAGCCGAAAAACGAGCTTCCTTAGAGATAGAAGAATTGGATGAAACATCCGGTAGTGGAATAAAAGACGTACCGAAGAAGAAAAAATAGCGGCTAAGAACAGAAAAAAAGCTGCTGATTTAAGAAATAAGCGGGCTCACGAAACTGAGGAGCAGAGGAAAACAAGGTTGGAGAAAAAAGCTGCTGCACAGCATGAGAAACATGCAAAGAAAACTGAGGAACAGAGCAAATCTAGGTTGGAGAAAAAAGTTGCTACTGAAAGAAAACGACAAGCAGAAATTAAAAATTTTAAGAAAATGAAAGAAAAGTAAAGTAGAAAAAGTACGAGCAGGACACATAAAGGTTCAAAAAGCACCTCTCAAACTAGCTCCCCATACCACTATAATTACAATAAGACACAAAAATATAACAAAAAAGCAGCCCTATCGATGACTTGCGAAATTTATTCAAATCTTTTATCTCAAAGCCCCTGGAGCAACTCTCACATTCTACCAGGATGCACCGACATCTGTGGTGTATTGACTTTTGTCATTTGTTTAGCTAATGTTGTCTATGCTGTTACATGTGTCTAAATAAAGCCAAGTCATGACGTTTTTATGTGCTTTGCCTTTTTTTTATATATATAATATCTCGAATTAAAAATATTTTCAGTTAAAAAAACACCGTTAGAGGGGGTTCCCTACTCATATGGTGCATATAGCCCTGCCCAGCTGCACCAAGGCTGGGAGGCCGTTCGACTCCGGTCCGGAGTAGGGTTTCTTTTTTTCGGGCCCTATTTATAGGGAAAAAAAGGTTTACTTGAGAAGGATGTACTTGAAGTCATTCGAGTAAACCTGGAGCTGGGTATTTCCCCTAGGGGATTCTCCTCTCAGGCAAGCCTCCCAATCAAGTAAAATCTCCCAATCAAGGAAACTTCCCTTCAAGTAAACCTCAAGCAAACCTCCCAAGTAAACTTCTCAATGAAGGAAACCTCCCATCAAGTAAACCTCAAGCAAACCTCCCAAGTAAACTTCCCAAT
>JAHWFP010180422.1:92676-106580 GCA_023313725.1 Lithobius niger | reverse complement strand
TCCCAAGTAAACTTCCCAATGAAGGAAACCTCCCATCAAGTAAACCTCAAGCAAACCTCGCAAGTAAACTTCCCAATGAAGGAAACTTCCCATCAAGTAAACCTCAAGCAGACCTCCCAAGTAAACTTCCCAATGAAGGAAACCTCCTATCAAGTAAACCTCCCAATCAAGTAAACCTCTCAAGTAAACCTCCAAATCAAGTAAACCTCCCAATCAAGGAACCTCCGAATCAAGTAAACCTCCCAATAAAGTAAACCTCTCAAGTAAACCCCCAAATCAAGTAAACCTCTAAATCAAGTAAACCTCCCAATCAAGTAAACCTCTCAAGTAAACCCCCAAATCAAGTAAACCTCCCAATCAAGTAAACCTCCAAACCGAGTAAACCCCCAAATCGAGTAAATCTCCCCTCGAGTAAACCTGCCACAATGACTACATGCCAGTGGGTAGGTTTACTTGAGAGGAAGGTTCACTTGGAAGGTGTACATGAGGGGACATTTACTTATATAGGAGAGATTTACTTGATTTGGAGGTTTACTTGAGGAATGATGCAGTTTAATCTACTTTCGAGCCGCCTCAACCCCCTCAAGTAAATCTGCACTCAAGAAAACCATCCCTCAAGTAAAGCTATTCACAAGTAAACCTCCCAAGTAAACCTTCAACTCAAGTAAATTCCAGGTTTTACTGGAGTGGAAGGTTTACTTGAGGAACGATGCAGTTTAATCTGCTGTCGACCCGCTCAACCCTCTCAAGTAAACCTCCCACTCAAGAAAATCCTAGTATTACTTCTACAGACAGTTTGAAAGACAATTCAGTTTGAAAGACAATTAAGATTATAGAGATTCCCACTGCGGACACACACACAAACAAACAAACAACACTACGATCTTAGTTATATAGATTATCATTATTATTAGTAAACATCGATGAAAACATTGCAAAACCATTTAAAGGGGACACATTTCCATAAACAGCACACGATTTCACCAACGTTTTTTTTTTCAATCAGGTACCAAACATCGAAGACAGTTTTAAAGAGAACCATAATATTAATCAAAAATGGATGGATATTTCTTTTGAGAACTAAGGGAAAGATCGTAAAAAAATATAATGACTCACAAAAAAAGAAGTATACCGAATGCGCAAACAAACAAAAAAGTAATAAACTTAATCAATGAATTAAAGAACACATGTGCAACAGGAATTGATGTAGTACAGACACAGCATTTAAACGGAAAAAAACAAAGAAAATACAGTAAAAGCCATTTGTAAATTCATAAATGCAATGATAGGTAAGGAGACGTATTAAAAATTCAAGTAATATGGCCAGTATACAAAAAAGTAATAGAAACGGACAAAAACAATTACAGATCAAAAGCACTACTTTCTATAATAGGAAAAATAATAGAACATTTGTTTGAACAAAAAATATTGTATTTTCTTAGACAAAACACAGCTATTAAGCAATAGCCGGTCTAAATATACAAAGAATAAAGGTACAACTGACCTTTTAATGGAATTTAATGACATAATAACGGGTACACTTAATGAAGGCAAATATGTAGGAGTAGTACTAGAACAGTTACAGAACGCATTTTACATGTACGACAAAAATATTTATTAAAAAAGTGCGCAAAATTTAAAGAGGAAAAATTTTAAATATAGTAATGAGTTATTTAGTTGATAGGAAAACAACAGTCCAATTTCAAGAAGTAAATAGTAACATAATCGACACCAACTTTGGAGTTTCACAAGGATCAGTATTGGGTCCATTCCTTTATTTAATATATACACGTGACATACACAGATAACCTTGAAAAAAACACAAATGATATTAATTGCAAATAATACAATAATAATCTCAATACATTATCACTATGAAAAATTGATGCCTAACTTACAACAACACTTTAATTTGCTGAATGACTGGTTTGTTCAAATAGTTACTTATTAATTAGTATTAAAGAAAGCACATTGTATTGAAATATGGAAATGAGCCTTAAAAAACTTAAACCTCTACAGGAACAGATACAAGAAAAAGACATGTAATTCACTAGTGTGCACTATTACGTAAAAGACGCTCCAACCTATGTATTCGGTCGCTGGAGATTTTGTTGTACGTATTAGTGCGACGCCGACAACGTACATGTCTTTTGCTTGTATCTATTCCTTAGGGGCTTTAAGTTTTTAAGGCATACATTCATATTTTATATGCTTAAGCGTTTTTTGAATACTAATATATGTTATTTTACAAAAAGAATATTGTAATCACCTTAAAATAACTGTTATGAGAGTCTTAGACTTTTTAATACTTAGTTTAAAGTTATAAAAACTGAAAAATCGGTTCAGTGGTTTGATCTCTACTGAGAGAATAAATCCCAAATTAGAAAAACAACAACAAGAATATTGAAGGAATGCCAATTTAGGAATACAAATTGGTCTCGGCCAAGCTCTGCTATACTTTATTTTACTGTTATATAAGAGTTAGTGACAATTACTCCCGGCATTTCCCCTCACTTGTCCCTCACGTTTGGCGATGCCATCGGGGGCCCTGGTAGGTCTAACCTTGGTGCTAAGGCATTCGTAACCCCAACCAAATTCCATGAACCCTTTCTCTGCTGTAGCGCTATTTGTCTTCATTTTAATTTTTTGAAACTTTTGTAATCTATGACTTTTATAGTTTTAATCTCGGATGGCTGTTACCGATCGACAGGTCCTTGCCATCCGGTTGCGTTTGCAACAAATTTATTTATTTATTTATTTATTTAAGTCAAATTAACGTAGCGTTCGAAAGGCCCTGGTTCTTGTAATACCTACATTTTAAGCGAAAATCGGTTCATTGGTTCGATCTCTGGGTGAGAGAAAAATTTCCTCAAGCAAAAACAACCAGAATGTTGTAGTCACATCAAAATAGCGTTCAAAAGGTCCTGAGGCCTTGTTCATATCCAGGTTTTAAGCAATACAAGTTGAAATCGGTTCATTGGTTCTATATCTGGATGCAAGCAAAATTTCCCCTACAATAATAACAACAATAATAAGAATATTGTAGTCACGTTAAAATAGCGCTCAAAAGGTCCTGGTCCTTGCTAATGCCTATATTTTAAGCTATAAAAATTGAACATTGGTTCATTGGTTCATCTGTAGGTGGTAGCAGAATTTCCCCAACAATAAGAAGAAAAACAACAAGAATATTGTAGTCAAATTAAATTACGTTTAAAGGGCCTTGGGCCTTGTTCATACTTACGTTTTAAGCTATAAAACTTGAAAATCGGTTCATTTGCCCTCCAGGTGAGGGCCAAGAGTACCACCAACAACAAAAAACAACAAATGTTCATGCTGCGGAAGAAAACGGCTTCCTAGTTATTACAGTTTTGAATGCAATGAAAGAGTTATGACACAACACAAAATACCGAATTTCGTTGGTCTATGTCAGTTGTAGGGACAGCTACCTAGGGTTTCAACGTTTGACGTTTCTCCAACAAGAATAACAATAACAAATAAAAAATAGAGTATTGTAGTCACATTAAAATAGAATTCAAAAGGCCCTGGTCCTGGCCTGATTAGAAAACAAAAACGAGCTCGTTAGATGTTTAATTTAAGGTTTAATTGATCCGAAGTCAAAACAGCAAAGTAACACTGTTAATGTTAATGTCTGTATTTTAAGCTATAAAAATTGAAAATCAGGTTTTTGGTTCGATCGCTAGGTGAGAGCAAAATTTCCACCCAACAAGAAGAAGAACAACAATAATATTGCAGTCACATGAAAACAACGTTCAAACAGCCCCAGACCTTGTTCATATCTACGTTTTAAGCCATAAACTTAAGCATCGATTCATTGGTTCGATCTCCTGGTGTAGTAAGTACAGATGTTGCGGGTCAGCATTAGGGCTAATCATGCACATCGAGCTAAAAGCCATGAAGTTTGGTACACGAATCATTCTTAGCATAAAAATAGAAATTAGCTACGGAACCCCTTCGCGATATCCATTAAAACCCTTCCTGCGCCCCAACAGACTCACCTCTGTGAGGTAATGACTAACACTGATCGTGATAAAAATGAATTGGTACACAAGTCATACTTAGCAGTACAAATAGAACCAGCCGTGAAACCCCTACGAAATAACCCCACAAGGCCACCCACGCCCCTGAGCACCCGCCCTGAGGCTTGATCTACAAATTCTTTCAGATCGAGCTAAGCATGAAATTTAGGGCACACGTCGTTTTTGCAGTAAAAAATCTAACTAGCTATGGAACGCCCTGGAGGTAATGCTCCCCCCCCCCCCCAAAAGAACCCGCCTGAGCCTCCTCCTGAGGTTTATCCCAAAAAATTTTCAGATAAGAGCTGAAAACATGAAATTTGGTACACACGTCATTCATAGCAGTACAAATCGATTATAGAATTTGTTGGTCATCAGCCTCATGGAGGGGACACAGGGGGGCACTGGACGGAAGCTTACAGGTATCTAATGGGGTTTCGTATGTAATTCGAGTTCTAGTGCTACAATGCATGATTTTAGTAAGTTCTGCTAGAATTTGTTGGTCATCGATGCCTCATGGGGGTGCAGAGGTGATGCCTCATGGGGATTTTTCATAGGGATTCATGGCTGGTTCGATTTCCACTGGCAAGAATAACTTTGTGCCACAATACATGCTTTTAGAACGATCAGCAAGAATTTTTTGATCATCAGCCTCATGTAGGGGACATATGGGCGGATGCTGGGGGGGGGGGGGCTTGGGGGAATTTCATAAGAGTTCCGTAGCTAGTGTGGTTTATACTGCTAAGAATGACTTGCATACCAAACTTAATGTTTTAGCTCAATGTCCATGATTTTGTTGCTTAATAGCTGTACTAGTGAGGGCAAAGAGTTCCAACAACAATAACCACAACAACAACGACAACAAGAAATGGACATCCTGTGGAGGACAAAGGGATCGGTTTCTTTCATTAAAATTTTTAACACAGTGAAATAAGTTATGACACGACCCCAAATATCGAATTCGTTGGTCTTTGTGTCATTTCTGGGGAAAACCATAAAGTTTCAAAGTTTTTTATTTCCCCAACAAGAATAACAACAGCAACAACAACAATATTGTAGTCACATTAAACAGCGGTCAAAAGTTCCTGGTCTTTGTTAATACCTGCATTTTAGGTATAAAAATTGAAAATAGGTTCACTGGTTTGATCTCTAGGTGAGAGCAAATTTTGCCCAACAACAACAACATGGCAAGCTATTCCGTCTTTTATTATAGAATTACAGATATGTTTAATTCAATTAAAGATATCTGCAATTCATTTAAAGATATTTGTAATACAACTGCAATTCAATTACAGATATCTGGAATAGAATTACAAACATCTTTACAAGAAATGCAGATATCTTTAATTGAATTTGGACTATTTGGACGTGATCCTAAAATCGTTATCGCAAAAATCCTTGATGAAAATAGAGAATAAGAGGGGCGCCAGCACTGAATTATGAGGGAGCTGAGCCCCCTATTAACGTCTAGCCAATGCGATATCCCATACGATATGCAAGCAGAGCGCTGGGCGGAGATACGAATAAGAATTTTGACTGGGTCATTAATGTTCGTTTCAATTTTAAGGAGTTGAAACATTTCAGTTGTGTTGTTTGCTCTGTATTTGCACATACCGAAATTGGTAGGGAGGGTGGCGAAAAGAAACCAAAATACTAAGTCGGAAATAACGCAGCTAAAATTAATTAAGTAGTTCTCACGAGCGCATGCATGTGTTTTTTTTTTGGCGCACGTTTTTTATGCCATTGTTTAAAAAAGAAAATTCCGATCACGCATTAGCGCTTTCACATAACACTTCTTGGAGCCGATGACCATATCAGCCCTTTGCTCCATTCACGTGATTTATTCTAATTCTAAACAAATCTAAGAGCCGTTCAGAGGCATGTTACAACTAAAAACATGGAGTTCAAGAAAGACTTTTACCCAATGCGCAACATTTGACGCTGAATCGGGGTTAAAACACAGATTTTGTGCTCCACAACAATATGTAAGCCACTGAAGTTTTATTTATCTGTTTAAAAAAAAAATTAGCCATCGCCCGCATCTGAAAAATCTCGAATAAAAAGTAAAAAGAAAAAAAAAACCCGCGTGCTTTCCTCAACTTTTTTTTTAGCAACACTCCTGAGAACCAATTAATTAATTTTTAGCGGCCTAACGAGAGGCGGGACGAAACTACTCAATCGGGAGTAAAAGAGAGAAAATGCAAAAAAAAAAAAAACATTCAGATCAAGTCACAAATTTCAGTCTGCACCCGAACTAATATTTTATCGTCGATACGTCCCCCGCTGTTTGCGTACAGTTTGTTTAATATGCTTTGTTTTCAGTGTTAACTCGGCGAGGGACCATAAATTTTAAATGTCGTTCGCACTCGTCTCGTTGTCGCCTTCATTTTATGGCTGTGTAGTAATTCCAGTTCGTTGCATTCACGAAAGACGCCCGCAGCCTCGAACTATTAATTTATTACAACTTGACATTTAAGGTCTTCTGTCCATTATGAACACAACAGGATGGTGATAGAGTGTCATTTCGTGAAAAACAACATTTCAAACAAATGGTTAAGTTACCACTCGGCCCGTTCAACCTTGGAGCAATACCTTATTTCGTTTCGGGAGGCTCTTGTTCGTATCCAAAGCAACACACAGTGGAAGAAAGTAGCGTTGACTGACTGTGACGTCATAGGCAACTATGGTACCACATGATCTAGTGGTCCCGCTAGCTTAGAGTACAAACAAGTAAGTAAACACGGTATCACCATGATATCAGAAAGGCTACGACAATGGAAGGGCACGCTTACAACAATGAACGACTGTTTATTCGAACGATGTTGTTTGCACTCCTCTAACGTAGGCGTGTAAAAGTAATACCGTGATTTGGCCCCCTTTTAAATACTGTACATTTCTTTTGATAAGGAATCCCATAATCAAACATATCAGTTTTATCACCATAACAATTCCTTATTTATACATACAAACATACATACATACATATATGTACATACATGTATACACATGCATAAGCTATGCAGTCAACAGGAAAGGCAACAGCAACCATCAATCCTAACCCGCTGACGACGTGTATGGCAGATTGTGACATTATAAAGTCGTTTACCAACCCACGTTTAAATAAAATAAATAAATAAATAAATTCCTTTCTGTAGTTACAGAGTGTTTGTTTGGCTGTCCGTTGCTTTCGAAGGCCACCTTAACAGTGACCAATTCTCCGCCTGAACCATGATGCGAGGCTTTCCTGCCGTACTTCGACGCGGTGCAGTACTGCCTGTTAACGTCATTTTGTTGCCGAAGAGGTGCTAAAACAACTACATAACCGTAAGCAGCTCAGTGTTATCACACGTATTCAGCATTTTTTTGGTCACAAGAAGAAACAGATACAACGTTTTTTCTTGCCTCTTTCCTCCGAATCCAATCCAGTGCAAGTTTTAGAACGTCGTTGACGAGTACCCACGATTGAATTTTTCCTTCAAGTTTAGTAAATTAATATGCATAAAAATTCTCTTGTTAATTAATTAACAAACGAAGCTTACGCAATTTTTTTTAGCCAGACTATCTATATTTCAGACTATCCATTCACCGGTAAGAAATGAGTGGCCTTGTGACTTACTGTGACTTACTGTGACTTACAGAGTGTTATCATAGCTGCAACTAGCCGTTTTCACACCGGGGGTGCAAGGTTAAAATGTAGGGCCCCAAAAGACGAGTTTTGGGTTAAAGTTATTGTCTAGTTACTGAAAAAATGTGGTACCCCTGCTTTGAATTTAGCCTTCCCCCAGTCTTGTCTCCTGGGCCCGGGTGCCTTGCATCCTTTGCACCCCACTTAGTGCGGCGCTGTTTAAAAGGCGTGCATCTGGAATGTGAATTCTGGGAGAATATTCACAGGATTTTACATCTCAATTAGTGCGTTACCGCGTTATAATCATTTGAAACTATATAGAAGATCAGTGGTCACAGTTGTTGCTTCCCTGTAAGGCTTGCGTTCTGCAGGAAAGATGGCGTTGTTATGGTGTGAAAGGCTGCACCGATGCCAATACTGGATAGGATCGGCAGCCGATATTTGTGGTATCGGCCGGTAACCTCGGCCACTTTTGCTGAAATATCGATAACTCCGGAACCGCTCGAGATTATGACATGCGGTTTGCAGCGTTTTGCTCAGGAAATCACTGAGTATCTCCCTAGCTATCTTTTAACCGTCAGTTATGCTGCTAATTTTTTTTATTTTAATAATTATTGGCCTTTTGAAGAAACTACACCAATGATAAAAAATTTGGGATTCAATTTTGGATATCTGTATTGGTACCGGTACTGGCCAAATTTTTATAACTGGGTCGGTATCGGTATTGGATCGGTAAAGTTGGAATCAGAGCAGCCTTTAATAATACCCAATAGGTGATTCCATTAGGTTATTTCAAACACAAGGGGTCCCTCGGGAGGGCAAGGGGGGGGGGAGAAGGGAGAATAAATAAACCTGTTTTATTCATATTATTATACGACAACGCCATATCTTCCCTATAGAACACAAAAAGCCTTATAGGGAAGCACCAACAGTATCCTATGAACTTCCTCACATGGCATTTGTGAAGGGGAAAAAAACGAAATAGTAGAATTAACGTAATGTTAATTGCTAAGATTAACTTGGGACGGAAAGGGACAATTTTGCTAGGACGTTCCTAGGATATTTTACATGTCATAAGCGACATGAGCGCGAGTTTTGGAAGTGGACTGTAGCTCGCTCCGAAACTTTCTTGTATTCGTAGATTCGGTATCTATCGTTACGAAATTTAAAAAAAAAGTTTTGTTTTTAATTAAGAGCTATACTTACGTCGCGACAACTGCATAAAGATTCGGTATCTACATCATTAAAAGCCTATGATGTGGGTGCGAGCGTTACAGCGATGAAAATAGGCCTACCCGAAGCGCAATTTAATAATCTTTCGTTTGGTTCTACTCCCATCTTTGTAAGTGCTTTGGTTCCAGAGGAGAGAGGTACAAACACGCACGCACCATATCATACGTCTTTAATGACATTACACTGTTATGGGGCAGTTGTACTCCTAGAGTTGCCCGTCTTCATGACGGGCTTAATTACAGCTAGTTATTATACTATAATGCAATATTGTACATAACTTGTTACACACAAACCAAATTAATAAATGTTGTTTGAGGTGGTGGCGTGATGAAAATACACTGTATTGTGCGCGCAGCGTAACTTGAGTAAGACAGGTATTTTATGAGCGGCTACATCTTCCTGGAGGGAGCGGCTGTAATCGACGGCCGCCATTGTTTTTTTTAACCATCTAGGATATCAACAAGGTGCTCTGCTATCTAAAACATACAATCGATTATCTGTATTCGTTCTGGGGCGAACTCAAGACAGGCCGCGGACACTATAGTGATGATACGAAATTAATGGAAAATTGTATGACTTTACTCTGATCTTCACGACGTATCACATAACACATCACATGTTTTTGTGCTCTTTTCGACCCTGCGTTCGGCTTGTATTCCCTACAGCGAGGTTTACCTGGTTCGTGGTTTTGTTTAAGTGAACCCTAATGCTTCCAACAGGCAAACTTGGACGTACATACAATGACAGAATGCAAAAAAAGTCACTTTCTGATCGAAATGCCCCTGTAGGCGTAAAATAATGATCCTAAAACAGACGGAGAATTTCCCGTTGTGTTGCAATGATCCGGGATCTTGCAACCGTCGTGGGTTCTGATCGTGATTAGGATAAGGGTGCGTCCGTCCCTTGTGCGTGGGCGATGTAATTATGTCTGTGTTGACTCGCTCCTCCACCACCCTCGCGTTCTTTCAACCTAATTTCTTCACGTTTTTTCGTTACCCTGGAGGTTTAGGACATTTTTCATTTCCGGTTTCATCAAGCTAAGCGAACCGCCAGAACGAAAACAAAAATATACATAAACGGTAAAGAAGAAGTGGTGTTGAGGTAAAAAAAAAAAAAAAAAAAAAGAAGAGCTGGAGTAGCTGTAGATGGCGACTGGCAAACCTGGCTAGGGGAAGGAGGCGATTAAGGCTCCCAAATTCCTAAATAGTAATGCTTAATTTTTACGTAGCGATCGGTGGTGTTGCCAAAAAGTATAATTTCTTATGATTACAATTCATTTTCTGAAGTTAAGTGCTGTTAAAAATAAACGGAAATTTCCTGTTCTGGTCTCAACTAAATCCTTGCATAATTATTAATAATGCATTTTTCGTAGCAATTAATTGTAAATCTAATGGAACAACAGGCGAGGGCAACGTGTGGAAGAGTGGAACCAAGTCAGCCTGCGCGGCGAACGGGTAGTTTACGGGCCGTTCTCATTAGCGCACGGTTGAACGGCAGACGGCAACGCGAACGGCAAGCAACGCAGGTCGTTTCGCGCGGCAACGCGTCGTGCTGTTTGTGGACAGCGGCGGTGGCCTGGCGCGTCGACTCACATCTCTCTGATTACAGTCAGCAAGGCCGGCAGCTAAGATAATGTGTAACAATGGAGACGCCAGAGATACGTCATCTTGAATTGCTGATAGTGGCTCCTACAACAACACAGATGTTTCGGTTGCGGCGCTGAAAAAAAAATACGAACACCAGAAAAAAAAAGTGACGGAGCGGCGCTCCCTCAGAAAAAAATGGGTGGGAGCTTCGCTCCTCTGCGCTCCTGCACGACTATACCACTGTGCACAAGGCGACGAAAGTATCGTTTATTCCTATCTATTATTACCCGCAATATTACTTTAAAAACAGATGAATCATGACTAAAAGCGGTGGCGTAAATTTTTTTTTTACCAGGGAGGAAGGGGAGCAAATTTTATACCCCCACCCTTCCTCCCTTATGAACTCCCAAGAAAAAGTGCAACCTCTTTATCTTTATTGTATGATACTTTTTCTTTCTTTGTGCAATGTATTGCTCATAAAAAAATGAGTTGTGAAGAAAATAGTGAATAGACAGATTTGTTAAATGAATTTTTATGCCTCTCGGCTCTTTTTTTTTGGGGGGGGGGGGAAGAGGGGCGGAGGTCTCCCGGTTATTAACGCCACTGACTAAAAGTAGTTGAGATGCGGTAAGCCTTTTTTATGGACTTGTAATTCCAACTGGAACAAATTCCTGGAACAACATTTTTACTAATCTGCTTATTACGACATAACAACTGACATTTTTCACCATCACACCACATAGGATTTGAAGCTGCAACATGATATTGACATTTCGTAGATGTCGTTTGATTATTCTTATTTATTTCAATCTACTGATGAGGAAGATATATTTTTAGTATACAAATAGTACAATTGACTTCCAATCAATAAGCTCATAAGAAAAATAATCATATTTTCCACATTAACCTTAATAATTATTCTCTTACTAGCACAAACAATTATAGGTTTAGCAACAATCTTAAGAATAAAAACCAATAAAGACCGAGAAAAATCTTCTCCATTTGAATGTGGCTTTAATCCCTTTGATACAGCTAGAATTCCATTTTCACTACGATTCTTCCTTATCGCAGTAATCTTTTTAATTTTTGACGTAGAAATTACTCTATTACTTCCTATCCCAATAATTATAAAAACAGCATCAATCACAATAATAAGATATACCCTTTTAATATTCCTAATTATCTTAACATTAGGACTATACTACGAATGAATAAATGGGGCACTAGAATGATCAAACTTGACTTATATTTAAAATAATAAAAATTATTTTGCAAGTAAAAATTGATACTAATCTATTTAATGGAAGCGAAATTATTGCACTCAGTTTCGACCTGAGCATTGGACTTCCCCAATCAAAGTCATGAAATTAGACCATTCACTGTTAATGAATTCAAAAACTATATTTTGATAAAGATAATATTATAATTGGGCCGCTAACTCAATTTAAACAAAATTGTTGTTATCTACAATTCTATAGTAAAATAGTATCACAATACATTTTCAATGTATTATTGTAATATTACTAGCAATGAAAAACACCACAACAACTTCAACGTTGTATTCTATTT
This sequence comes from Lithobius niger, assembly GCA_023313725.1. NCBI lineage: Eukaryota > Metazoa > Arthropoda > Chilopoda > Lithobiomorpha > Lithobiidae > Lithobius > Lithobius niger. The sequence continues at coordinate 94,533 of JAHWFP010180422.1, read as the reverse complement.
AAACTAATTGTTCAAAAATAAAAAATAATTAAACAAATAAATATTAATACAAAAGAAGATAAATAAATTTTAAGAGAATTATCCTGATATTTTTGACTTAAAATACTTATTCCTCTCATATTCCTAAAACTTCCCTCTCCCCCTATTATTTCCCCCCATCCTAAATCAACATATTTTAAAACTATTGAACCCCCCATTACAAAAATAGTCCCAGACGTCTGGCCTCTTACACTCGGCAAAAATCATATTCTTCCTAACATAGCCCCAACACCCTTAATAAAACCATAACTATTTCAATTAAGAATAAGACCAAAATAAACACCTAGTCCTACAGCACATAAAATTAACAGTTTATCTAAGTATTCAGTAATACTAACAATTCCAACAGGTAAAAGAAGTCAAGATAATATTCTTCCTCCTAACACAGCAAGGAAAGTAAGGCATATAATAGCCCTATTTATTATTGATCCTCCATCAAATATGCTATTAAACCCTCCACGATTAAATCTTCACATAGAATAAAAGCCCAAACGAAAAGAATACATAGCCGTAAGACCTACAGAAATTATTAATAAAAAGACAATAAAAAAATTAAAACAGCCCCCTAAAGAAACTTCAATCAAAGCATCCTTAGAATAAAAACCTGCCATAAAAGGAATACCACATAAAGCAAAATTAGCAACATTTATACATATACCAACCAAAGGCATAAAACCCACCAAAGAACCTATCAGACGAACATCTTGGCTTTCCCCTCTAGCATGGATAATTGCCCCAGCGCATATAAAAAGCAAGGCCTTAAACAAAGCATGAGTTAATAAATGAAAATAAGCTAAATTCACGAACCCCATAGAAAGAGATATTATTATTAATCCTAATTGACTTAAAGTAGAAAGAGCAATAACCCTTTTTAAATCTATTTCAAAATTAGCACTAATACCAGCCATAAATATAGTAAGCGTAGAAAAAAGCAATAAATAATTAGAAAAAAATCTTCTTGATAAAATTAAAGGACTAAACCGCACTATCAAATAAACACCCGCAGTAACCAAAGTAGAAGAGTGAACTAAAGCAGAAACAGGCGTCGGAGCAGCTATAGCCGCAAGAAGTCAAGCAGAAAAAGGAATTTGAGCTCTTTTAGTAAAAGCAGCTAATAGACCAAACCCAACAATTCAAAATCATTCTAAGCTTCTCCCTAATAAACTAAAACTCAAAATACCTCACCCTCCTCAACCTACTATCCAAGAAATACCTAATAATAATGCAACATCTCCAATACGATTAGATAGTACAGTAATTATCCCAGCATTATAAGACCGAACATTCTGATAATAAATAACTAAACAATAAGAAACCAAGCCTAATCCATCCCACCCTAAAAGAATACTAATTAAATTAGGACTAAAAATAAGAAGTATATTATAGAAACAACAAATAATAACACAAGCCATGCAAAACGTCTCAATTCACGATCAGAAGCCATATAATCAACACTATAATATATGACATTAGAAGAAATAAAAAAAACAAAAGAAAAAAAATTACAGCTACTCTACTTGATGGACCGGGATTCGAGCTAGACACCTAAATGCAGGTAACGTTGTTGCCATGGCAATAACGAACGCTGTCGTCATTGCCCTGAACTCGCAACTAACATCAAACTACCAGAAATGCGTACAGAGCAGTGACAATAACGTTGTATTATTATATATAACTCTATGCTGGAGACAGTAATAGGGCTAGTTGCAAGGGGCACTGAATAAACATGGAGGGGGAAAAAGAAGGTCGTCTTACTAAAACCAATGCTATTAGAGCGGATTTCTTAGGCCTAAAACGCGGGATTTTTTCGATTTGCTG
>JAHWFP010180422.1:60640-77676 GCA_023313725.1 Lithobius niger | reverse complement strand
TTTTTCTAATATCTGTTCCTTTAGGGCTTTAAGTTTTTTAAGGCTTACATCTGTATTTTATACTCTTAAGCATTTTTTAATACTAATATCCCTTATTTTTTTTCTTGTTTTAGCAAGAATAACACAGAAAAGAACACTGTAATCACCTTAAAATAACTGTTATAAGAGAGTCTTTTCCATGGCTGATTCGTTTTATACTGCTAAGAGTGACTTTTGCACCCAATTTCATGTTTTTAGCTTGATCTATAAGAATTTGTTGCCCAAACCCCTGGGAGGCATCACGAGGAGGTTCTGGGGTGGGAGGGGGGGGGGGCACTAATGGCACTTTGGGTATTTCATTGGGGTCCATGGCTGGTTCGATTTTTACTGTTAAGAAAGACTTGTGTACCAAATTTATGTTTTCTGCAAAGATTTGTTACTCCACTTAATGATTTCTGCCCAGTGCTCTACAATAATAATTGCTCTGCCGATGCGAATACTGCAGTAACATCAAAATCGCGTTCAAAAGGCCCTGATCGGTGTTAATACCTACATTTTGAGCTGTACAAATTGAAAATTGGTTCATTGGTTCGATCTCTAGGTGAGAGCAAAAGTTCTTACCCATTTGGCTTTCCGTTTCAAGAATAATGTAGTTACATTAAAATAGCATGCGAAAGGCCCTAGGCCTTGTCCATACCTACGTTTTAAGCTATAGAACTTGAAAATCGGTTCTGTGGTTCGATCTCCAGGCGAGGACAAAGAGTCCCAACAGCAACATTAATGATTTCTGCCCAGTGCTCTACAATAATAATTGCTCTGCCGACGAGAATACTGCAGTCACATCAAAATCGGTTCAAAAGGCCCTGGTCGGTGTTAATACCTACATTTTAAGCTACACAAATTGAAAATCGGTTCATTGGTTCAATCTCTAGGTGGAACAAAAGTTTTAGCCCATTTTGCTTTCCGTATCAAGAATATTGTAGTTACGTTAAAATAGCCTGCGAAAAGCCCTAGGCCTTGTCCATACCTACGTTTTAAGCTATAGAACTTGAAAATCGGTTTTGTGGTTCGATCTCCAGGTGAGGACAAAGAGCCCCAACAGCAACATTAATGATTTCTGTCCAGTGCTCTGCAATAATAATTGTTCTGCCGACGAGTATACTGCAGTCACATCAAAATCGGGTTCAAAAGGCCTTGGTCGGTGTTAATACCTACATTTTAAGCTATACAAATTGAAAATCGGTTCATTGGTTCGATCTCTAGGTGAGAGCAAAAGTTTTAGCCCATTTGGCTTTCCGTGTTAAGAATATTGTAGTTACGTTAAAATAGCCTGCGAAAGGCACTAGGCCTTGTCCAGACCTACGTTTTAAGCTATAGAACTTGAAAATCGGTTCAGTGGTTCGGTCTCCAGGTGAGGGCAAAGAGTCCCAACAACAACAACAACAACAACAACAACAACAACAACAACAACAACAAGAAATGGCCATGCTGTGGACGCCGAACGGTTTGATTGTTGTCATTAAAATTTGTAATGTGGTGAAATAGTTACGACACGACCCCAAATACCGAATTTAGTTGGTCTATGTCAATTCTGGGCGAGACTATAGAGTTCAAAGTTTGACGTTTAACATGGAAGTTTCTTGTTGATGCCTACATAAGGACCGCTACTGCGGTCCTTGATGTAATTGTGAGGAGTCGGTGTGTGGCATTTAGTCCCAATGCCGGTTGGCTGCTGAATGAATATTTTGACAACGGTTGTTTTATGGTCTAAACTTTTGTCTACAAGCATGGCCGCCAAAAAAGCAGAAAAACAGCCCAAAAATCTAAGTTTCAGGGGCTCCGCTCAAGGCCCGCTGAAAAAGATTTCAATGCTGCCCAGACTCCTAGCTGGCATAAGACTGGTATGCAGCAGCAACCCCCCCACACCATTTCAGGAAATCCTAGATCCGCCACTGTGTCTGATGACTGTTGATTAATCATTGACACCGAGTTGAATGTTGATTCATCTTTGTTTACCAATTTCCCTTTTGACGAAAGAATTGTTTTCATCTGCTTGAGAAGTGATGGTTTTGAAGAAGCTTGGGTCATAACGATGTGTTGAGGAGACCTGACCCTGCTCCTTTCTTGTTGTTGGAAGAAAAGCAGGTTTGGTGCATTCTTCTTTTCACACACATTTATTTTTGATGTTTTGGGTGAAGTAGTCAAAGTGTATTCAGCCGATGTTTGAAGTTCTTGTTCCTATTTTGAACAGGTTTGGACAATGCGGTGGTGATACCAGATGAAGTTGAAGAAAGATGAGTCTTAAGAAAAAAAGTTCTTTTCTTCTGATCATTGAGGATGTTCAGTGTTTGGAAGCTGATTTCATTGGTGAGATCGAGCCGACGTGGTGGCGATTCCAGTTGAGAAGATGCTCGAGTTCATGTGCCGGAATTTCCATGGTTTACAAAGGATTCTTTCAAAATCCATTTGAACCTCGGCTTGTGGAATCGTGTTGAGACCCACGTTGCAGACGGGCTCAGACAGTGTAGTCCGTTGGCTTGGTTCGTCATCTCCTTGAAGTAGTGATATTTGGACAGAAGTGCTCCTCCATGATGTTGTTGTTAGAAAGTCAGGAACTGGAAAAGCTGTTATCAGAGACCCATGACGTGGGGATTGCCTTCCGTTCATGTGCTGTAACTGTGACGTTGCGGTTATTGATGTTCTTGTCTTCGTACGCACTCGGGATAACATCTTTGATCCAGATTGCGGTGATACTTGTCGAAGTTTTTTGTCGTTGATGTAGAATTTCAACGGTTCGCCTTTGCTTAGGGAGATGCTGCTATGGCACCAAGGATCCATGAGCAGTGTGGCTGATTGCCGAGGGAGGCCCAATGTTTGGGGTTGTAGGTGCGTTGGCCGAAAACGAATTTTGTTGACACGCTTTAGAGGCAAGCCTGTGGAGACGGCAGTCAGGGTTTGTGTCTTCCACTGTTTGGAGGGGGGGGGAGGGTCTGAAAGAATAGTGGTGGAAGGATACTCATTATTTGAAAGCTTTCTTCGAAGTGGAGTGACAAGTGACATCTCATTCAATTGAAGTGATCACTGGAAGGTCGTGGATGAGTGTACGAAAGGGACGGGTAGAGACCAGTCTTTCGATGTGAGGTTGGGGTGGAGTGAAGGTTGTATTCATCGCTTAAGGATGGCGACGGGCGATGGTGCGCCAATGGCCGGGAGGGCTGTGTGGAATGTTGCAAACAGGGAGAGCACTGGCAAGAAAGCACTGGGCGAAGATTTCGCTGGAGAGGGCCGGTGTTCCGGTGTTTGCGGGAAAAGGCCGGGATGGATCAGATTGCCTGTGGCTTGTTTCGCTTGTTGCAGCTGCGACCTCATGCGTAGTGTGGGACTGTCGAAACGATGGGGTGGTTTCCCCAACATGAGAAAGATGTCGTTCATGGCGCCATCCAATAGCTGGTGGATGTAGACGGGAGAGAGGTTTGCAGTTGCTGGTTGGCCCCGAGGGATGACGCTGGGAGTGAGATGATGGGGCGAGTGGTAAAACGGGTGAAGTGCATGCATAGTTGTGCTTCTGCATTGGGGGAGGGGGGGTGTGGTGCAGCTTATGTTTTACCATGTTGATTGATTCTCACACACTGTGAGTGAAGCTTGAGTGAAGGCGGATGGACGGGACGATGTCACGGTTTGTCTGGGGGTGACCTGGGGATGTCGGAGAAATGTTAGCAGAATCCTGCAGTGATGTAGATGCTGGGCTTGCTTGAGAGTTGCGTCTTGGCTTGGTCGAAGGTCATCAAGATCCAGGGGATGCAAAGGGACGTCGGATGACTGGTAGAGGGCCTGGCGGCTGAAGAGGTGATCTTCCGGATGGAGACATCCTTTGGGGCGTTTTGGTGTTTGCTTTGATGTTGCTTGTGTCACTCAGTTGGTGGGAAGTTCCAGAAGAAAAAAAGTCTGAGTGCACTGAGGCTAGCTCGAAAAGTGCTGGATTCCATGGTTCTGTTTGACCTTGTTGGGTGTTGTTCAGTGCCATCATTGCCATCATTGCAAATGATGGGCACAAAGGCAAATCTTGGTTTGTTGGATGATGATTCTTGCACGGGACTGATGCTTTAAGCCCAACGTGTATGACAGGTATATGAAGGAATCCACTTCTTGTTAGTGTTGTCAACCTTGCTTGATGGGTTTATTACTTTCGTGGTGCGAAGAAAACTCCGGAATGGCTTCTTTGGCGAATAAAGCTCAGATGCAATGTAGCCCTAATGATTGTCGGTACTGGGTTTCTTAGCTTGTGTTGGATTTCCATCCTTGATCCTCCATGGCCAGGTGAATGGAAGAGTGATTGTAAATGTTTTCAGAGATTAAATGGTGGTGGTTCAGTTCTCCCCCTTTCTTAATTTTTTCTTTTTGGGGTGGAGTATGGAACAACCCTGGGAAATAACAGGGTGGGAGCCATGGAGAACCGAAGGTACCTCTTAATGTGACACTCAACTTTGGTTGAGCAGACCCAGTGAGACAGGAAGACTTGCCTGTTCCATAACCGTTAGTGAGCTGGGGTGAAAAACCGGCGAATGGGAGCACTGGGGGAACGTCCGGCTGAGAAGAGAGCCCGGTTGGCTCTGTGGATCAAAAAGGGGTTTTCGTGCCGTTGTGTATGTGGATTGACCCTGGGAAACAGCAGGGAGGGAGCCACGTTGTCTTGTACGTCCTAGACAGTGATCCGGAGAAGAGTCGGCGAAACGGAGCACTGGGCAGAAGTTCGGCCAACAGAGAGAAAGCGCTCGGTAGGCTCTGTTGAGGATAAGGCCTTTAATCAGAGTGTCCTCTGCACCGTCTTGAGTGTGGATAAACCTTGGGAAACGATAGGAAGGGAGCCATGATGTCTTTACCGCTTCGAATGGTTAAAGGCATCCGTGGTTTGATGGCTCCGAACATGAGCAGATGACTGATGGGGCGGCTGCGATGATGGAGGCCGGTGATACGAGCAGATTTCGCCACAGCGAATGGAGATTGGTTTGTTCGGTTGTTGTCGGCAGTGTTTATCGCCATGGAGCCGGCGAATGGGACAGCCAGCACGGGGATAAAATTTGGATCAACCCTGGGAAATGAAGGGAGCGAGCCACGATGTATTGTCCGTTTCAAATGGTGAAAACGTCCGACAGACGGTTTTGGACCGCTCAGCGGCCAAATTCAGGTGGGCAAAGAGTGAGTCTGCTGCGGTAAAGAAACAGCTTGGCCGAATGTGGTTGTGGTGTGCGCCAGTGTCCCTCAAGGAGTCGGCGAAGAGAACAGCCGTTGTCCGGCGAAAGAATACCACATGGTCGACCATGACGACGGTAGACGGCAATGTCAAGGTGGAGTCGGCGACGAGAGTTGCCTCTGTGGGCTCAACCCGGGAGACAACAGGGCAGGAGCCAAGATGTCTTCATTTTATTGTTTTCCGTTTTCTGCAGAGATGTTTTAGTTGGTTCTGGTGGCGAAACCATGGAGACTCTGGAGAGTTACACTCGGCAGGAAGATCATGCGAATGACAAAGGGAATGAAAATTGCATGTAGGCCGTGCGGTGGAGTCCCATGAAGGGCCGGCGGAGGGCCTTGCCATCATCTGGCAAACAGGGATAGCATACACGGGCGAGGTGAAGGCCGGTAATGATTGAGATTTCGGCGAAAAGGTTGCCATCGTTCCAGTGACAGTGGGTAAATCCTGGGAAACAACGGGGAGGGGCGCCACGATGTCTTTGATTGGATCGACGGCGAAAGGAAACGAAGACAACAGCCATGGTGAAGAACACAATCACAACGTTGCTGTTTTGCGGCGGATGGACAGGATAAAAGAGCGGCGAGTCGTGAAAGGATAGGCGGACAAAGGGACCAACGGCCTCGTCGATGCGGTAGGCCGAGCAAGGGAGGTGAGGAAGGTCTATGAAGTCGTCGGCGAAAAGGAACAGAGAACGAAGGCGGGAATGCGACCAAGCGAACGGGGTTCGAGAAGCAGGGAAGATGACGACGAAAAGAGCAAAACGAAAAGTGAAGGACGAAGCGACCATGACAACATGGCTGCTCGAGAACAAAAGATGCAATGCTTTTACGGCTAGCTCTTTTTATAGGAGGAATGCGCGCATGCACATTTGGGTTATCAAGCTGGCTAGATCCAAACAACTTTAAAACTCTAGGATGTAATGCAGCATTACGAGAACATAATGCACAAATTCACAGTTATGTGATAATTTATAAGGTGGGCATTTACTCGTACTTTCTCACGGCAACAAGAAACGACAATTTAAAAGGTGGCCATTTATTCCACTATTTCACGATTGTGGCATTAAAGTATTTTAGGGGTTATTGGACGTTTAATTCATGATTCACCGTATCAACATTTATATAAGCTTACCACACCAATCTTTTGTGGAATTTGTGACCGCATCTCCTTCGATAATAATTGGTGTGTGATGGTGCGGATGGTGTCTATGGACAGCTTCCGTGGTGCAGTTTTGCTCCTTACGGCAGAATTTCTATTGGTCATGCCATTCCAGAGTTACGGGGAGAGAGAATATAACCTTTATTGGGGTCCTGGTCCGCGACCATGCGCCCGCTCTAAGAATACTCTACAACCATAACACACTTACCACGAACAACGTGAAACCGAAAAAAAAAAGGAAAAACAAACACCTCCAAAGCCATATCAGTACTACTGAACAACTATATCATCAGCCACAATGACCGTCTAAGTGTCTTGACTCCGCTGCACGTTTAGCACCCCGTTGATCACTACTGGAAGATGGGAGGAAAAGATGACTCAAACTAAGGTCCATGTTGCCTTAACAAACCTAGCAATGGCACTAAGTCGCTTCACATCAACTGCTCATCCTGCTGTTGCTCCCTTACTAATCTAAGTGAAAATAATTGTACGCTCTGCCCGTCATAAGATATAGTGAAGCAACAGATGCGCAACAGTGCTGTCGTCATCACACTTGACAGGCTGAAGTCAGGCTCCATCTCATTCTTTTCCTGTGTGACTGGAGGAGGCAGTGTCCAGTATTCAGACGCGAGATTAGCCTGGCCTTCCAGTACGGCAACGTATTGAGCGGCAACTCATAGGTACAGGTCTGGCAGATTCTGAACATGGCGCGACCTGTCAGAGCCTTTGACCACTCTGTATTCCACTGCAGCAGAGTCCAGGGCTGCAGCTTTTACATTGTTTTAAACATTGTTATTACGCAACAATTTAACTCAGCAAACGCCAATATTAAAAACCTACCGAGCCAAACTTTTGTGAATTTTGTGACCACGTCTCCTCCGTTAACATGTGGTGTGTGATGGTGCGGATGGTATCTATGGATTGCTACCGTGGTGCAGTTTTGCACCTTAAGGCAGAATTTTGATTGGTCATGCCATTCCGGAGTTACTGTACGGGGCCCCAAAATCACCAGTTTCATTGTTTTACATTGTTTTAAACATTGCTATTAGGCAACAACGCAACCAGCAAAAGCAAGGATGAAAGGTACTGTCATAATTTTTTTATTTTACGTTTTAAAATTGTAGTCTTTTATCAAATCAGCGCAGCCTGATGGTTAAGGCATTAGCCTGCTAATTAAAAGGTAATTGCAAGTTTGAATCCCGTCCAAGTGCCGAATACGAGTTATTAGTTTAAAACAGATAGGAACTATAGCTAACACTAGGCAGGAAAAATAATTGTTAATGATATATATCACCTGCGTATGTGATCTATGGTTATAGAAATATGTCGTTGCTCAACGTTATAGAAATATTGATTTTACGTTTTCATAGCAGATTTTTATTTTGCTCAAAGAAGGAAGCCAGTTTCACAAACGACAACCACCCCACCATCAAGTGTTCATATCCGCGATAAAAATAGTTTTTTGTGTAAAGGTTGGGACCTAGGGGTTGGGCAGCGACAGCATCAGGACTGACTTGTTTAGGGGCCGACAGAGGTCACATCTAGGAACAGAGTGGGCCAACGACTTTTTTTTCAAGGCTGGCGTATTAAATTTTTGTTACATTTAATTCAACCTAAACGCAACATAAGCTTCAATGCAGTCCATTTTGTTTTGTAAAATACGCCGCATAAACACACAAAATAAATTAAGCTACACATATATTGCAAAATTGCTACCAAAAAAAAGCTCAGTTTAGTCATTTGATTTCAAGTTTAACCTGCAAGTTTTTTTATTATTTTATTTTATGGTGGTGACCTGAGTGTTGGGGTCAAGAGGGCTGGAGGGTGGAGGGACGAAATATTTTTTATTATTTTTTTTTTGTAGAGGGGGGGGGGGGGGGGGGTTATGATTTCCGCCGTCACTAGGTGTGGGAGGTTCCTACAACGAAGATTAGTAACTTTTCCACATCAAAAACCCATTTTTTTTGGGGGTGGGGGGCCCAAACAACAACTCTTGGTTGGTGGCAGTGGTCGTCTGTGGCAAGAAGGGAAGAAGTGATAACAGTGGTTAAGGGAGATGCGCTGATAGAATGAGCGAAGCGAACGAAAATCAGCGTTTGTTAGCCAGTACGCGCAAAATTTTAATTAACAAAACATAATTTTGATGAAGCATGGACAAACACATAAGAGACGGGCTTTAGGATGCCATACTGGAAATAAACAGCTGTTCACAGTCCCCTTTATAGAAATTCGGCATCACCACGCGGTCACTGCAGGCAAGAAGGCAAGGAGGAAGAAGGTTTTATGGTGGTAAGGGAGACATGCAGATTGAGTGAGCGAAGTGAACCAAAATCAGTGTTGTTAGCTAGTAGGCGCAAAATAGTTATTAAAAAATCTTACTTGGATGAAGCATGGACATACGCATGACAGAAAAAACCACGTATTTATTACACCTGTCCGAAGGATGGGCTTCTTCCTAGTATGTAGTAAAAGCCTACCGCGCCGTTCTTTTGCGAATTTTGTGACCACATTTCCTCTGTTAATATTTTATGTGTGATGGTGCTGATGGTGTCTACGAACAGCTACCGTGGTGCAATTTTGCACCTTAAGGCAGAATTTCGATTGGACGTGCCATTCGGCACTTATGGTGCCCCGAATGACCAGTTTTGTTGTTTTAAATTGTTTTAAACATTGTTATTAGGCAACAATGTAAATCAGCAAACGCCAGTATTAAAAGCCTACCGAGCCCAACTTTTGTGAATTTTGTTACCGCATCTCCTGCGTTAATATTTGGTTTGTGATGGTGTTAATATTTGGTTTGTGATGGTGAGGATGGTATCTATGAACAGCTACCGTGATGCAGTTTTGCACCTTAATGCAGAATTTCAATTGGTTGTGCCATTCCGGAGACACGGGACCCCAAATGAACAGTTTCATTGCCAAACTGGAAATAAGCAGTCATTCACAGTGCCTGTCATAGAAATTCGGCGTCACCATGCTGTCACTGCAGGCAAGAAGGCAAGGGGAAGACGGTTTTAAGTTGTAAGGGAGACGTCTGATTGAGCGAGCGAAGTGAACCAAAATTAGCATTTGTTAGCCAGCATGCGCATGGACAGCATGGACATACGCATGACAGAAAAACCACACGTTTATTACACCAGTTCGGAGGCATATATATATACATACATATATATACAATGGGTCATGTACGCAAATATACATACATGTATATTTTTATGTCGGTGTTGATCTATTTTTGGCACCAAATTTTTTATTTTGCTTGCAAAAGTGCCAGCTCAATTGCTTTTCTTAGTCGGCTATCCTCACACCACCACACACGAGCATCAGCTCATGTCGGATGAGTGTTTGTATTTTCTGTTTAATCTTCTAATTTGTGTTGGACGAATAAACTTAACTTAATTGTTTAAGAGAGGAAAAAGTTAAAAGGACTTTTATTGTAATAAATAACTGTAATAAATAGATACCATTTTACATAACCTGCTGCATAGCCCACTCGTGCAATGTAAACTGTAAATATCCATTACTCTACAAAATTTAAACAATAATTCAGTAAAACATTCTGTAATTTATTACAACACATGTACATATTTACATACGGATTTCATTTGACAAATCCTACAATATTAGGCATTTTCCAATTATTATAATAGAACAGGATGCTTCATAAAGAACTTGTATCAAAAGTGGGTATCTACAATTCTCTTAAGTGCCAAAACAAAACGAGTTAAATTAGGACACAACATTGTCATTTAATTTAAATCCTCAATATTGGAGTTGAAGAAAAATAAAGGCAGCCAAAGAAAACATCACCTTGTGAGGTTATTTTTGTAACACCCAGTATCGCCTTTTTTTTTGCTATCGTGTGCAACTTTAAAACAAACACAAACAAAGCTTGACAAAGGTTGTATAAATCTAGAAATCCCATTTCCATTCAAATAAATGTCTGTATAACAAAGAGAAATGTCCCAGATGATGTTTAGTAGCTCTCTTTGGGGATTTAATTTGACATCAACATCGTTCATCTTAATTTACGTTCTTTTCCAGTAATCCCATTTAGCCAAACTAATTACCACATAATAGAAAAGAGAGGCAGTCCCCTGGGAAACATCAACTAGTTTCAACCGTCGTCTGACTTTGTTCAACAGAGAGATCAGTGTCAGGCGCAATGTCTAAAGCAGTGTGAGCAGTGTCAACATCGATAGTGGCGACAAAACCAGTCAACAAGTCAACTTCTTCAATTGGTGCACGGATGCGTATTTCTTTCTCCGTCATAATGTCGAGAACTTGTTGCAAATCGTCGTCAAAAAATTCAGAAGCATCCATATACAAAGCCTAGAAAAAGTTAACATAAAATTATGACCAGTGACACAAATTAAATGTAGCGAGACCCACCCCACTTTCGTATTACCTAGCATGACAGAAAAAATATTTATGCGAAAATTAAGAGAAATGACGCTGCAATTAAAAAACAAGTACGAAACAAACTCCAGTCGTACAGTCCGGGCTTGCTGTGAAAGCCAGTGTGTATTTTTTTTTTTGTTTAGATGACTGCATACCGACTTTCACTGTAGCCGTCAGATGCTACAGAATTTATTTTTAATACATTTAATTTCTTGTGTACACATTACAGAACTACAATCATAAGATACTTGCATTAAAAAAAATTGCAAGCAATGGCTTCTCAAAGAAATCTTAATGAATAGTTTATTTTACATCTTCAGATTCTTAACCTGTTTTATAATACTATAAGTTGCCTCCAGTTTTCTTCGACACACATTACAATAAACTTTTAAAATTTAATGAGGATGCTACGTTAATTTAATACAAGACAAGACACACTTTTTTCTTAAAGTACAATTTATACTAACCTTATTCCAAGGACAGCATTGTAGTGCTCTATAAAAAATCTCTTTTGCTCTCTTTTTGTCTCCTTGTAAAAACTGAAACAGTCAACAAATTTTAAATTAACAAAAGTAAGTGGCAAAATGTCATGACATCACAACGAGGAATAAAATTAAGAAACGAAATAAGCAAACAAAACAAATTTAGTTGTAAAGAGAAATAAAGTGAATGAAAAGATGTTGGCATAATTAATGTACTAAGCTAGCTAAATGCTAACCCTATAGTTTGTTCCACATTATGTTTTCAGAAAACTGACTGGATGACGACTCGTTTCCTTGCACTAAGAGTGCAAAAACATGTGGATATCACACTTGTAGACTCGACAAAGTTACTGTTAGAGTTTACGAATGGGATGTTTACGAATTTTTTGCACTCATAGTGGAAGAAAATGTGGCATCATACAGTCAGTTTTCTGAAAGCATAATGTGGAATAAAGTATAACTTTTCTAACTTTCTTTTCTAACTTTTCTATTCTAATGCACTATGTTACAGAAAGTAGTTAGCTAAAACAATCTTGGGAGTCCTTCCAATGATTTCGATTATACTGATAGCTAGGAGTAACCGAGCAGGACCCAGCAAACAGTTATAAACTTGTGTGCTAGCGTTAGTGTTAATCACATGCTACTCCCACTAATACTAGCAACAATCCATTTCAACTGTCATATTTTAAGCTAAATCACGTTCTAACCTGTAAAAATTCTACTAAACCCATTTATTTTAAAGATAACATGGATGCAACTTACCTGGAATTTCAAGTACAACCTCCAGAGTAAGGGGCAATTTCTTCCTTTGGCAAGAGCCACTGCCCTTTCAAATACTGCTCTTATCTTGTGATTGATACCAATTTCTGTCACTGCTGGTAAATCTACAACTGTACAATAACAAACAGAGCTCACTCAAATGTAAATTAAAATTTATGAAAAATGTGGCTTTTACTTAATGGTAGTATCCAGTGAAACGGACAATAAATAGTATTGAAAATTCTGTACTGTTTACTTTGAAGGATGGCAACATCCACAGCAACTTGACGATTTGGTTTTACACTCATTCTTCAAAATTTCTTGATATATTCGCACAAATAATTCCCTCTTAGACATCTGTCCACTATATCACGCAAATTTTCGACATCTTAGGATCATTTGTCTTCATCAAGCTCATTTTTGTATAATCTTCTTATCACATCTTGCTGCCGGTCTGGCAATGTTGTCGTCCGACGTAGAATCCTTTTCCTCAAGGCCATGACCCCACTTCCTGTGTAGCTGCGCCGCGGCCTCTTTATTTACAAGGTAGTAAATATCAGGGTTTGAGGCTGGTGCTCAAGAATCGCAATAGACTCAAGTCCTCTCAGGTGTCTGTCGGTTTTTTAATTGGAAACAAGGAGTGTTCGAGTAGCTTTCCAATTTATAGAGCGTTGAGTTTCAATGCAGTGGATGGCGATGCTATTGGTTACTACAAGATTTTTCATGTCAGCAAAATGCTGCTTTAGCCTAGTGTGTACTCCTTTTTGCGTTTCTCCTATATAAGTTGCTTCACATTCGTTGAATGTTATTTGATAAACTCCTTCCCTAGTATTTCTTACACTTTTCAGAATCTTTTCTACTTCTTTTTCATTATCTTCCTCTCTTCTTTCACTCGACTCTTTACTATGGTCTCCTGCAGTCATTGGTTTTCGTAACAGCTGTCGTTTGCTGAAGAGCAAATTTACTGAGTTGCGATACCAGCCAGGTGTCGTCAACAGACTCCTGAAAGAAGCGATTCGCCTGAGCAACACGTCAGCTGAAGAAAAACAGAGTAATAACTACAAAGAAGGAACTAGAAAGAGAGTGGGAATAACTTACCTAAAAGGCACGAGCGAGGAGATACAGCGAGTACTGAAGCAGAGAGGTATAGAAACCTAACTAAAGAATGAGAAAGGATTGAAACGACAGCTGATAAGAAAACCTATGACAGCAGGAAACCGTAGTAATCAGTCGAGCGAAAGTAGAGGGGAAGATAATGAAAAAGAAAGTACAAAAAGATTCTGAGAAGTGTAAGAACTACTAGGGAAGGAGTTTATCGACACCATGCAACGAATGTGAAGCAACTTATATACGAGAAACACGAAAAGGAGTACACACTAAGCTATAGCAGCATTTTGCTGATGTCAAAAATAATGTAGTGACCAATAGCATCACCACCCACTGCCTTGAAACGCAACACTCTATAAATTGGGAAGCTATTCGAACACTCCTTGTTTCCAATTCAAAAACCAACAAACACCTGACAGGCCTTGAGTGTATTGCGATTCTCGGCGATTCTCGAGCACCAGCATAGCAAAAATGTACTTCTCAATCTGCAAGGGTCCTCAAGCCCTGATATCTACTACCTTGTAAATAAAGAAGCCGCGGCACCTAGGCAGGAAGTGGGGGTCATGGCCTTGAGGAAAAGCAGGCTACGTCGGACAACAGAATTGCCTAAATGGCAGCAAGAGATGATAAGAAGAAGATTCTAAAAATAACGAGCTTGATAAAGATAGATGAGCCTAAGCTGTCGAAAATTTGTGTGATATAGTGGACAGATATCCGAGGGGTGGATTATTTGTGCGAAATATATCGAGAAATTTTGAAGAATGAGTGTAAAACCAAAACAAACAGTATATGAGGCATCTATCATTGCCTAGCACCACACCCCCTCCCCCCCCCCCCACATATCAAGACCATATTTCCTATTTTAGTTACTTTTATGATATATTGATGGTAGGAAAATTTGTTAACAGGGAAAAAGAGTAATTATTATATTAAATTGTATCAATTATTTATTGAAAATAGACTCTTATGATAGGCTAGTATGATGTAATGAACAGCAAGCAACCTCCCTACACCCATGTTTATACCGTTTTTTAAAAGTTCTTTATGATACGCTGATCAAGAGAAAATTTGTTAACATATAACAAACATACATCGATTATACAGTCAATTTTTAATATAATGTTACTTTTTCCTATATTTAAAACTTTAAAAGCACTCAGGTGACCTCACTAGTTCCCACAACGATTTTTTGCACACCCCGAGTGCATTTTGGTTATAATTTTTAACAATTTTTACCTTCAAAGGAATCCTGTGACCTATCATTAGATTAATCAAATGGGATATAATTAAGCTTGAGTAAAACATGAGATTTTTTTTTTAGTAAGCCTAAATATGGACCGTTCCACAGCTATTTTTTTAAACATTGTTAAGGAGTTGTAGGCATAATTTCCGACTTTAAAGCACTAATATGACCTATCTAATTAGCCTAAATGGATAGTCAGGCTTGAATGAAAAGCTGGACTGTTCTTTATCCAACGAGACTAAGCACAGGTGTCAACGTAAAATAGGGACCGTCCCACAGTTGTTTTTTTGCACACCCTGTTAAGGAATTTTGGATAGAATTTGTAATAAGTACCGACTTCACAGCTCTCCTGCGACCTATCTGATATCATATAATTAGGCTTGAGTAAACAAACGGTGAGATTGTTTTTTTATATAACGAGACTCAGAACAGCTGTCTACACCAAATCCGTTTTTTGCACACCGTGTTAAAACAAATGTAGGTATCATATCAAAAACCAAAAGTGGTGGTTCGGCCCTTCAAAGAAGTGATATCAACACATGAAAACATTCGCCAACAGCTAAATTCTGTTTCTATTGCACAAATGACAATACACATTATCTGTAAAAAATTCAGCATTCTTATTCTCAAAGCATTGGAGAATAAGAATACTACATTTACAGGCAATGTATATTTCAGTGGTGTGTACAGATACCGATAGGATGAGCCCGTGGCATAGTACAACAGGTGGGCCTTATGTGTGGGGGGAGGGGTAAGCAGAAAGACATTGATTATAGTGCATCCCAGAGGAGGGGGATCCAGGGGGATACCCCCAGAAATTGAGAATTGTTTTGACAAACCACATTAGAACTTATGCAAAATGCTGACCTTTGGGCCCAATATCTTCAGCAATGGTTTTAAGATGGTGGGCCCCTGGCAGTTGCCAGTCTGATTCTATGGTGTACACGCCACTGGTATATTTTTGTAGCAATAGAAAGAGAATTACCAGCTAGTGGCTAAATTCTGCTTCAATTGCATAAACGAAAATATACATTACCTGTAAATTTAGCATTCTTATTCTTGATGTATATTTACGTAGCAAATAGAAATAAGCTTTTCAGTATTCATAACCGAAATATTCTGCTGGGTTGACACTTATTTGATTAAGTTACAGTATTGTTGGTCTGCACATCGTTGACCCAAAAAAATGTTAGTTCCAGTTTTAAGTGCTACCGACATTGTCACTGAAGGCTAAAGCATTGGACGATTGGAGCGGAGGTAACCATTTTTAAGTTTAAGAAGGAAGAGGCTGGTGGGGGGAACAAAGAGAAGAATGAAGAGAAGAGAGTTGCAGAAAGGATTACTGTGCAAGTACGTTAATTATAAGATAAAAGGAGAAAGAAGTATTATCCTACTCAACCATTACTGAAAGAAAACATTCATGGAAATAATGGCCTGTTCAGTTATTCCTATTAATTACCAAGAATTTATAGGTGTTCTTGCTATTACTGACAATAATGGGTTGTTAACTAGTTCATTTGCCAAATTAGCTGTAGGAAAAATGTTTAATAGCCAAATTGCTCAGTTTAATAGCCAAATGGTGAGTAGCCGGTGCATTTCTGCATTTTTAGAAAGACAAACTCAGGGTGAGTTTCTGTAATATGATCCTACAGGTATGCAACCTCCTGATTTTGAAAGACCCATTGAAACTAAAAAAAAAAATTTTTAATGTGTAAATGATCGTTTTTGCCTAGAGGTTTTCGCAAACATAACAGAAAATTGTCTGTACAGATATAGACTTCCTTTATAACTCGGTACTATTAGACAAGTCCAATCATATTAAGCATTTACAATTAAACATTATAATTTTAAAACGTTACATCACTTACTTTGAAAATTCAAGTCCATGTTTACGTTTTGTATGCTTAGATTTCAAAGTAAAGGATATTTACCGTTCCAATATCCTTGCACATTTTTGACAGTCAGGTTTTTCTGGAGTTGGAGGGGCTCAGAACGACTGTTTATGTGGGAGAAACAAGAAAAGGTATACGCACGAGGGTCAAGCAGCACATGGCAGACACCAGGAATGAAGTTGTAATGAATGGCATAGCAGTCCACCACAAGGAAACTCGACACCGAATCAACTGGGTAGGCACTGTGACACTCCTCAAGTCCAACTCTAACAATGATGTGCATCTGAGAAGCCTAGAATCCTTGGCTATTCAACACCACAGCCGGGAGAAGGCTGTGCTGATGAATATCTAGGGACCTTCAAACCCAAACATTCAGTTCCTGCTAAGAGGAGAGTTTAATGAGTTGCTGCGGGAGAAGTGGTGTCCACTGGCCTGCAAGTTACGGAGGCTACGGCCTCGCACCACATTCCAACGAACAATCACGACAAAGTAAGCGGTGATGTAGTTGCCTGATGAAGACAGTCGTTCTGAGCCCCTCCAACTATCTTTTACTCTGAAATCTAAGCGTACAAAACATTAAGAAGGAAGATAAAATGAGAGCAATTGTTTGTCATCGACTGACCCAAATAAACATAGGCCCAATATTTCTCTAAAATTACATCCACAAAACAGTACATGCAGAAAGTTCTTGCTGTTGGTGGCCAAACATATTTGGTAACACAGCAAGACATATCCCAATGAGAAAGTGTGTGTGTGTGTGTGGG